>CM055124.1:205680738-205818238 GCA_029206835.1 Rana muscosa
GAGGAAGCTATAAATGCCAACATGTTCTGTGACATACTGAAGCAGAGCATGATCCCCTTACTTCAGAGACTGGGCCGCAGGGCAGTATTCCAACATGATAACCACCCCAAATACACCTCCAAGATGACCACTGCCTTGCTAAAGAAGCTGAGGGTAAAGGTGATGGACAAGCCAAGCATGTCTCCAGACATAAACCCTATTGAGCATCTGTGGGGCATCCTTAAATGGAAGGTAGAGGAGCGCAAGGTCTCTAACATCCACCAGCTTCGTGATGTCGTCATGGAGGAGTGGAAGAGGACTCCAGTGGCAACCTGTGAAGCTCTGGTGAACTACATGCCCAAGAGGGTTAAAGGCAGTGCTGGAAAATAATGCTGGCCATACAAAATATTGATGCTTTGGGCCCAATTTGGACATTTTCACTTAGGGGTGTACTCACTTTTGTTCTCAGCGGTTTAGACAATAATGGCTGTGTGTTGAGTTATTTTGAGGGGACAGTAAATGTACACTGTTATACAAGCTGTGCACTCACTACTTTACATTGTAGCAAAGTGTCATTTCTTCAGTGTTGTCACATAAAAAGATATAATAAAATATTTACAAAAATGTGAGGGGTGTACTCACTTTTGTGAGATACTGTATATCACACCAGATGCAGGATAGAACAAGGTGTCATACAGTAGTACAAATCATTACGTAGTATTAGCCCAGATAACACAGTTGGAGAAAAAGTGATATCTCAAAAAAAAAAAAAAAAAGAAGACGAAGAAGAAGGAGAGGTGTGTAGGGCTGCAAGACCCCCTCTTTAGCAAAGAAATGTGGTCCTGCATCCTGAAACATCCCTAGGTTTTGAAATCGTACCTTCTCCCTCCCTCTTTGCGGTTATCTGGGCTAATAATGCTTAGTATTTTCAATTTCTATGTGACACTTTTCTTTATGTTGCATGTGTATATTTATGTAAAACAGTATTGTGTATGTATGTATGTATGTATGTATGTATGTATGTATGTATGTATGTATGTATGTATGTATGTATGTATGTATGATGTGGTCACTTTGATATATACAGAATATCTCAGAGTGGTCACAACATAAGCCATGCTGTACATATATTTAATAATACGTGTTGAATGTACTGATGGTGTGCGTCTTATTTTTTTATTTATCTGTATTTTAGAGCAATTGGGGGAACTCTTCTATTGGATATCAAGCACAATTTCTCTTGTTTTCTGCTATTGATATTATAAATAGGTGTGCAGAGGTTGTATTCATTCATTGCTTGTTTTAGTAGATAAGCCTGGAGTAGAGGCTTCCAACTGATGCTTCTAAAGCCAGACATAGGACGGTTGTAATCTCAGCTGGTTCAGCAGGGTACGGCAAAAATTTGAACCATGTATGGGCAGGCTGATTGTACCCAAGTTGACTGATCAATCAACTTGGGTACAACAGCATGTTGGATTTTGCATGCGATTATTGCTAATGGCCATAATCACGGTTCTCCCGGCGGAGACGGCTCCCCCACCCCCCTGCTGGAAGAACACAATAGCTCTGTGGAGGGATTCCCCCATCAACACTGAGTGGTTGCAGGAAAGAAAAATTGCTCCATCTATGGCTGGCTTTACACAGGTTAGGCCGGCCCATACACGGTCAGGCTGAATGTACCAAGCTGATCTTTGGTACAACCAGCCTGCCGGATTCTATGGTAATCATCACTAGTGGCTGCTATAGCTGCTAGCAATAATCACTGTCTTCTCCAGCCAGTTTATGGCCTGTCTTATGCTTTGTAAGAGACGGATTGTTTATCTCAGTTAGCACCTTAAAGCGGAGGTTCCGCGGCCGTTTTTTTTTTTTCTCATACTTTTGCATTCCGCACTACATTACCATACTCACTACTTAGATGTTTTCAAACCACCGCTGTCCGTTTTTATGAGCAAGGATAACCTAGATAATCTGCTGTCAGACGTTTCCATTTTGCTTGTGGGCATTGTGAAGCCTACAAGCACCTATTTCCGGAAAGCAGTGAATGCATATCACCCACCATTCGCTGTTCAATCCCGCGCATGCGCCGTGTAAACGGCGAGCCGCAAACTTCATGGTTACCATGACAACGGTCGATTTGCATGGGCTTCGAGCTGCACTGAGTCATGGGATGCATGACACTTTGCTCCCAGGAGACAGTGCGGCGCAGGAGAACGCCTACTCCCGCGGGAGAGAGACGCCGGAAGTAGCCCTTCAGATGTCATAATTCAGGTATTGTGATGTGAATTTATTTTTTGGAGTGTCAATGTATTATGTACGCATTATACTGATTCATATAAGCTACACTTGTCAATTTGCATGGAACTCCGCTTTAACATTTTTCAATCACTGCTTAAGCCTGGTACACAGTACAGTTTATTTCATGCAACCTTGCGAGCTGCACAAAAAAAAAAAAAAAAAACTGTCAGATCCGGTCAGAAGCTGCTGTACTAACTCTGCGAGGTTAGTCCAGCAATCTCCCCCCCCCCCCCCCCGGTGAGCTGTTGTGTTCTGACAAGGGGACAGCCCCCTGCCAGAACACCCTGATCACCGTGCACTGCCATTGGCGGAGAGCAAGACCGACTCCCAATTAGCTGCTGGTTTCCCAGCATGCACGTCTGACAGAAGCCGGCAGACCAACATGCACATGGACAGAATGTCGACCGGTATTTTTTGTACTGGCAAATATCTCCCAACATTCTGCCCATGTGTACGGAGCTTTACTCTTACCATTATTAGTGACTTTTTTCCTCTTTGTTTTACAGCCTGCACTTGAGATAGTAGTGTAAAGACCAATATTTACCAAATGTAACAAACTTACTGATACTTGACATGGCTGCAGCAGAAAACAGCAGCAGTATCAAAGCATCTTATAGCCTGATGCACATCGGACATTTGGTCATCTCTCAAAGGTTTCCCTCCTGGCAAAAACAAGTGCTTGACATATGTAAACACAGGTAACTTGTTTAGGCATGTCAAGCTCGTGGGTGTTAATTTTATTGGCCAGAATAATAATCTGATTGTTGAAATGAGAGCCAGCAAGAATACTCGTGCCATCAAGACTTTGCAGGTACCCGTTACCCTATCAGGGTTGGGTCTAGCTCCACTAGTGAGCCCCCAAACGAGGGATACTCAATACATTATTGGAAGGCTTCTTTACTCCTGTTTGATTGACAAATTTATTTGTGATACGAAAAGGAATAGCTCCAAGTTTGAGAGGTGTTGATAGTATTTATGAGAACTAGAATTTTATACGTCTATTTGACTCGTACTGAGCTTCTAGTGATCTACTTTATTTCACTCCTAGTAGTCACCTTGGTCACTCTGGAGGTTGGATCCTATTTCCCCCTGATCAGGGTGTCCCGTAGGAGAGTTAAATGCCTTTAAAACTTGGAATTTGATCCTTGGATGGATTGATTTGGATCCCAGTCTGTCTTGTGTGGTGTCATCCAATACCTGGTTTTCAAGGCCAACCAGCACCTACCCAGTATGTCCTGAGGAAGGAATTAATATTGCGAAACGTGTTGACAAGCTAGCATGGAGGAGACCATGGACCCAAACCATTCACACACACACACACACACACAGTTGTGCTCATAAGTTTACATACCCTGGCAGAATGTATGATTCCTTGGCCATTTTTCAGAAAATATGAACAAAAACTTTTTTCACTCATGGTTAGTGTGTGTGAGTGTGTGTGTGTGTGTGTGTGTGTGTGTGTGTGTGTGTGAGTGAGTGAGTGAGTGAGTGAGTGAGTGAGTGAGTGAGTGAGTGAGTGAGTGTGCGTAAAAGGTCAATGAGTTTCTGGACTCCTGACAGACCCTTGCATCTTTCATCCAGTGCTGTATAAAACAGGAAAGGAATATAAAAAGATATCCAAGGAATTGAGAATGCCAATCAGCAGAGTTCAAACTCTAATCAAGAAGTGGAAAATGAGGGGTTCTGTGGAAACGAAACCACGGTCAGGTAGACCAACTAAAATTTCAGCCACAACTGCCAGGAAATTTGTTTGGGATACAAAAAAAAAACACAAATAACTTCAGGTGAAATACAGGACTCTCTGAAAACATGTGGTGTGGCTGTTTCAAGATGCACAATAAGGAGGCACTTGAAGAAAGATGGGCTACATGATGGAGTCACTAGAAGAAAGCTATTACTACGTAAATGCCACAAAGTATCCCGCTTACAATACGCTGGAGCTGCACGATTAATCGCTAAGAATCGAAATTGCGATCTTTTTCCCTTCCCGATCTTCAAAACAGCATGTCATGATTCTTTTTAACAAGTGCAAAAAGTTCTCACAGCTGGGGAAAAAAAATCCAGGCAGCCTGCCAAGTTTTATCACAACATGTGAATAAGTAAAAACAAAGTATCTTTTCGTTCTTTCATCAAAGGAAAGAATGGCTGTAAATGAAGGAGGTTTAACCATTTAAAGACCAAACCTTTTCTGAAATTTGTTGCCGACAAGTAAAAATCATTATTTTCTGCTAGATAATTATTAGGAACACCCAAACCTAGAACTGCATGATTAATCGTCAAGAATCGTTAACGCAATTTTTTTCTTGTTGCGATCTTGACAAAGTATTGCCCGATTCTTTCTATGCAGAGAATTCTCTCTGCTCTGCTGAAGCCACAGCCATCAAAAGAAAGGAAAAACAGTCTGCCAAATATCACAACATTCTTTAGCAGTGGAACTAAACTTTGTAACAATTCGTCTTTTAGATCAAAGGAATAGATTTCGGTGTGTAAATGAAGAAAGTTTAACCACTTAAACACTAAACCTTTTTCTGACATTTGTTGGTTTCAAGTTTATTACTCAAGAAAATTACTTAGAACCCGCAAACATTATATTTTTTTTTAGCAGAGACCCTATAGAATAAAATCGTGGTTGTTGCAATATTTTATGTCACACCGTATTTGCGCAGCGGTCTTTCACACGCAATTTTTTATTTATTTTTTAAATACACTTTAATGAGTTTAAAAAAATAAATAAAAATTAAATAAATAGTTAAGTTAGCCCAATTTTTTTTGTATAATGCGAAAGATGTTACACCGCGAGAATCTTGATCTTTATTCTAAGCAAAATAATCACAATTCTCATTTTAGCCAAAATCGTGCAGCTCTACAATACGCCAAACAGCACAGAGACAAGCCTCAAACCTTCTGGCACAAAGTCATTTGGAGTGATGAGACCAAAATTTAGTTTTTGGCCACAACCATAATTGCTTAACCACTTAACGACCGCTCACTGTATATATACGTCGGCAGAATGGCACCGACAGGCACAATCACGTAGAGCATACGTGATTGCCTTTGTATAGTTGGGGGGTCCAATCGGACCCCCCTCCTATCCTGTGAGCGGTGGCTAAGTGTCCGGGAGCGTTCCGGGATGAGGGGGCAGCCATTCGTTTCTGGCCACCCCCTCGCGATCGCTCCTGGAGAATGGAAATGCCCCCTCTGTCTGTGTCAGACAGAGGGAGCAGGAGGAAGTGATGTCATCTCTGGTGCGGCGCTCACATATACCGAGCACCGTACAAGAGAAGACATCAGGTCAGTGCACACAACACTACACTGACACCAGGACACATGGGGACATAAATCGCCCCCCAGTCACAGTGTCACTGATTGCAGTGACCATTTATTTAGTGATCACTGCAATCAGTGACATTTGTGACTGTAAAAGTGTCAAAGTTTAGTCTTAGGTCCAGTGTAGCCCCCTAACCCCCCCTAATAAAGGTTTAACCCCCTGATCACCCCCCAGATAACCCTTTCACCCCCTATCACCACTGTCGCTAAGCGATCATTTTTCTGATCGCTGTCTTAGCGTCAGTGATGCCGATCGGCAGCCAGTAATTTTTTTTAGGTTCGCCGCATGTTTTTATAGCGTCAGGTACCCCAATATATTATCTAATAAAGGTTTAACCCCCTTGATCGCCCCCCAGGTAACCCTTTCACCCCCTATCACCACTGTCGCTAAGCAATTGTTTTTCTAAACGCTGTCTTAGTGTCGGTGATACAGATCGGTAGCCAGTAATTTTTTTTAGGTTCGCCGCATGTTTTTATAGCGTCAGCTACCCCAATATATTATCTAATAAAGGTTTAACCCCCTTGATCGCCCCCCAGGTAACCCTTTCACCACTGTCGCTAAGCGATCGTTTTTCTAAACGCTGTCTTAGTGTCAGTGATGCAGATCGGTAGCTGGTAATTTTTTTTAGGTTCGCCGCAGGTTTTTATAGCGTCAGGTACCCCAATATATTATCTAATAAAGGTTTAACCCCCTTGATCGCCCCCCAGGTAACCCTTTCACCCCCTATCACCACTGTCGCTAAGCGATCGTTTTTCTAAACGCTGTCTTAGTGTCAGTGATGCAGATCGGTAGCTGGTAATTTTTTTTAGGTTCGCCGCAGGTTTTTATAGCTTCAGGTACCCCAATATATTATCTAATAAAGGTTTAACACCCTTGATCGCCCCCAGGTAACCCTTTCACCCCCATCACCACTGTCGCTAAGCGATCGTTTTTCTAAACGCTGTCTTAGTGTCGGTGATACAGATCGGTAGCTGGTAATTTTTTTTAGGTTCGCCGCAGGTTTTTATAGCTTCAGGTACCCCAATATATTATCTAATAAAGGTTTAACACCCTTGATCGCCCCCAGGTAACCCTTTCACCCCCATCACCACTGTCGCTAAGCGATCGTTTTTCTAAACGCTGTCTTAGTGTCGGTGATACAGATCGGTAGCTGGTAATTTTTTTTAGGTTCGCCGCAGGTTTTTATAGCGTCAGGTACCCCCATATATTATCTAATAAAGGTTTTAACCCCCTGATTGCCCCTAGTTAACCCTTTCACCAGTGATCACCATATAAGTGTTACGGGTGACGCTGGTTAGTTAGTTTGCTTTTTATAGTGTCAGGGCACCCGCCGTGTATATAACCCAATAAAGGTTTAACCCCCTGATCGCCCGGGGGGTGATATCAATTAGGTTTTAGCGTCAGAGAGGGTCTGAGTCACACCCCAGGCAGCGTCAGGTTAGTGCCAGTAACACTAACACCCACGCGTGAAGCATACACCCCCCTTAGTGGTATAGTATCTGAACAGATCAATATCTGATCAGATCTATACTAGCGTCCCCAGCAGTTTAGGGTTCCCAAAAACGCAGTGTTAGCGGGATCAGCCCAGATACCTGCTGGCACCTGCGTTTTGCCCCTCCGTCCAGCCCAGGCCACCCAAGTGCAGTATCGATCACTGTCACTTACAAAACAAAAACACACATAACTGCAGCGTTCGCAGAGACAGGCCTGATCCCTGCGACTCCAGTGCTGTAGGAGGTGATTTCACCACCACAGTTAAAAAAAAAAAAAAAAAAGCAAATATGCCGAAGAATTGGGGCAGCAGGGGCGGAGGAGCGATTTTTCTCCTAATGCCGCGTACATACGGTCGAAATTCCGACGGAGGCTTGGAAAAGTCCGACCATGTGTGTGCGGCATAACTTTTTTGCGGGAGGATGCCCCCATGCTTCGGCATATATAAATGGTGCGTGTATGCCCATCATTGGAAGTGGGTGGATGAAGGGCGGTATTCTAATGGTGGGCATACCCACCGATCAATCTCTTTTTTTCGTTCAGCCAACTGGCTGCATGAAAAAAAAAGATTACATGTCCAACAAGGACCAGCAACGTACTGGTATGTTGCTGGACTTTGAATGTTTATACCAGAATGATGCCTGCGGGTTTAGGTATCATCTTGGTATCATTCTTTTCAGCCTGCGGCCGGCTTTCATGTAAAAGCAATCCTAGCGGCTAATTAGCCTCTGGACTGCTTTTACAAGCAGTGGGAGGGAATGCCCCCCCCCCCCGTATATAAAAATCGCCATTGGGAAATTGGGAAAGCATTTTATCACACCGATCTTGGTGTGGTCAGATGCTTTGAGGGCAGAGGAAAAATCTAGGGTCTAGAAGACCCCAGTTTTTTCAAAAAAAGAGTACCTGTCACTACCTATTGCTATCACAGGGGATATTTACATTCCCTGAGATAACAATAAAAATGATAAAAAAAAAAAAAATACTTGGAAGGAACAATTTAAAAATAAAATAAAAAAGCAAAATTAATAATAAAAAAAAAAGAAAAAAGCACCCCTGTCCTGCCCTGCTCTTGCCCAATGGCGAACGCAAGCGTCGGTCTGGCGTCATATGTAAACAGCAATTACACCATGCATGTGAGGTATCACCGCGAAGGTCAGATCGAGGGCAATCATTTTAGCAGTAGACCTCCTCTGTAAATCTAACGGGGTAACCTGTAAAGGCTTTTAAAAATGTATGGAGTTTGTCGCCAATGCGCGTTTGTGCGAAATTTTAAAGCATGTCGTGTTTGGTATCTATGTACTCGGCCTAAGATCATCTTTTTTATTTCATCAAACATTTGGGCAATATAGTGTGTTTTAGTGCATTAAAATTAAAAAAAGTGTATTTTTTAACCCAAAAAATGCGTTTGAAAAATCGCTGCGCAAATACTGTGTAGAAAAAAAAAATGCAACACCCACCATTTTATTCTGTAGGGCCTTTGCTTTAAAAATATATATAATGTTTGGGGGTTCAACATAATTTTCTTGCAAAAAAAAAAATATTTTCATGTAAACAAAAAGTGTCAAAAAGGGCTGTGTCTTCAAGTGGATGTAAGCTTCCTAATGTTGTGTATAAAAATGCCAGAACAGTTCAAAACCCCCCCAAATGACCCCATTTTGGAAAGTAGACACCCCAAGCTATATACTGAGAGGCATGTCGAGTCCATGGAATATTTTATATGTTGACACAAGTTGCGGAAAAACGACAATTTTTTTAATTTTTTTTGCACAAAGTTGTCACTAAATGATATATTGCTCAAACATGCCATGGGCATATGTGGAATTACACCCCAAAATACATTCTGTTGCTTCTCCTGAGTACGGGGATACCACATGTGTGAGACTTTTTGGGAGCCTAGCCGCGTACGGGACCCCAAAAACCAAGCACCGCCCTCAGGCTTTCTAAGGGTGTAAATTTTTGATTTCACTTCTCACTGCCTATCACAGTTTCGGAGGCCATGGAATGCCCAGATAGCACAAAACCCCCCCAAATGACCCCATTTTGGAAAGTAGACACCCCAAGCTATTTGCTGAGAGGTATTGTGAGTATTTTGCAGATCTCGCTTTTTGTCACAAAGTTTTGAAAATTGAAAAAAAAAAAAAAAAAAAAAAAAATTTATTCTTTCTTCATTTTCAAAAACAAATGAGAGCTGTAAAATACTCGCCATTCCTCTCAGCAAATAGCTTGGGGTGTCTATATTCCAAAATGGGGTCATTTGGGGGGGTTTTGTGCTATTTTGGCATTTTATGGCCTTCGAAACTGTGATAGGTAGTGAGGAGTGAAATCAAAAATTTGTGCCTAGAAATCCTGAAGGCGGTGCTTGGTTTTCGGGGTCCCGTACGCGGCTAGGCTCCTAAAAAGTCCCACACATGTGGTATCTCCGTACTCAGGAGAAGCAGAAAAATGTATTTTGGGGTGTAATTCCACATATAACCATGGCATGTGTGAGCAATATATCATTTAGTGACAACTTTTTGTAATTTTTTTTTTTTTTGTCATTATTCAATCACTTGGGACAAAAAAAATATATTCAATGGGCTCAACATGCCTCTCAGCAATTTCCTTGGGGTGTCTACTTTCTAAAATGGGGTCATTTGGGGGGGGGGGTTTGTACTGCCCTGTCATTTTAGCACCTCAAGAAATGAGATAGGCAGTCATAAATTTAAAGCTGTGTAAATTTCAGAAAATGTACCCTAGTTTGTAAACTCTATAACTTTTGCGCAAACCAGTAAATATACGCTTATTGACATTTTTTTTTACTAAAGACATGTGGCTGAATACATTTTGGCCTAAATGTATGACTACAATTGAGTTTATTCGATTTGTCTTATAACAAAAAGTAGAAAATATCATTTTTTTTTTCAAAATTTTCGGTCTTTTTCCGTTTATATCGCAAAAAATAAAAATCGCAGAGGCAATCAAATACCATTAAAAGAAAGCTCTATTTGTGGGAAGAAAAGGACGCAAAATTTTGTTTCGGTACAACATTGCATGTCCGCACAATTTACAGTTAAAGCAGCGCAGTGCAAAATTCTGAATTCACCTCTGGTCCTTTAGCTACCAAATGGTCCGGGGCTTAAGTGGTTAATTTAGAGAGGAGTCAACAAGGCCTATGATGAAAGGTACACCATTCCTACTGTGAAACACGGAGGTGGATCACTGATGTTTTGGGGATGTGTGAGCTACAAAAGGCACAGGAAATTTGGCAAAATTGACAGCAAGATGAATGCAGTATGTTATCAAAAAATACTGGAGGAACATTTGCATTCATCAGCCAGGAAGCTGCGCATGGGACGTACTTGGACATTCCAACACGACAATGATACAAAACACAAGGCCAAGTCAACCTGTCATTGGCTACAGCAGAAAAAAGTGAAGGTTCTGGAGTGGCCATCTCAGTCTCCTGACCTCAATATCATTGAGCCACTCTGGGGAGATCTCAAACGTGCAGTTCATGCAAGACAGCCCAGGAATTTACAGGAATTGGAGGCTTTTTGCCAAGAGGAATGGGCAGCTTTACCATCTGAGAAGATAAAGAGCCTCATCCACAAATATCACAAAAGACTTCAAGCTGTCATTGATGTTAAAGGGGGCAATACACTGTATTAAGAACTGGGGTTTGATCAGGGTCATTTGGGTAGTTTCTGTTGTAATTATGACTTAAAGTGGTTGTAAACCCACTTAGACAACTTGCACCTACAGGTAAGCCTAGATTAAGGCTTACCTGTAGGTGCAAGAAATATCTCCTTAACCTACACGGTTAAGGAGATATTTACTATTAAAAACAATGCCGATGACGTCACACGTATGCGCAATAGCGGGCCGGCATCATTGCCGGTTTTTTGAATGGGATCTTGCCGGGCCAAGCGCGCATGCGTGTGACGTCATCGCCGCTCTGGACAATCACAGCGCCGGAGCGGCGATACACTGACGGCAGTGACGGGACATTGAGGCAAGATGGCCGTGGCGGTGACCGAGAACCGCTGCGGGGGCTTCAATCTCAGGGAAGTCCTTCATAATGAGCTAGTATGCTATGCATACTAGCTCATTATGCCTTTCTTTTGAAGGGTTTTTTTTTTTCTTTTAATTTTGCCTTTACTTCCTCTTTAAAAAGAGTAAACACAGTTAACTGATAATAAATGGCTTCAGCCAAAACTTATGAGCACAATTGTGTATTCCATTGTTCTATTGTATCTGTCTGCCTTGGGTATTATGGAATGTGTATGCGTGTTTAAATCCATGCCTCCATGTTTGCTCTATTTGGTATCTGATGACCTTGTCAAGTAAAGGGTGTTGTTTGTTACTTTTTTTTATGTTTAACAATTTTGTAATAAAGATATATATTTTATAATTTACTGCCTCATGTTATGCCAAAAAAGTCGCAATTTTTGATAGTTATTACTCTTTTTAACCTTTCTATACATCAATTGGGTGTTGGCATGGTGGGGGTCCGCCCTTCCTAGATCATTGAAATTAGTTAATGCTCAAGCACTAAACATGGCAAACATTTGCACACCTCGCGTGTTTTTTCTGCCAAAAGCTGACCCACGGGTCCATTCTTAAGGCCCGTACACACGATCTGACTTTCCGACGAAAATTGTGTGATGGCAGGATGTTGTAGGATAATCCGACCATTTCTATGCTCCATCGGACAATTTTAGTCGGATTTTCCGACAACAAATGTGTGATGTCGGATTATTCGATCATGTGTACAGAAGTTCGTCGGGAAAAAATTCAAAGTACAAACACGCATGCTCCAAACCAATGATAACCATAAGGCTGCTTTCACACTGGGGCGCAGGCCGCGTCGGCGATTTACCGTAATTTTTGTGGAGGCATTCGGCCGCTAGCGGGGCGCTTTTAACCCCCGCTAGCGGCCGAAAAAGGGTTAAAACGACCCGCAAAGCGCCGCTGCAGCGGCACTTTGGCCACGCTGCCCATTCATTTCAATGGGCAAGAGCGGTGGAGGAGTGGTGTACACACCGCTCCAAAGATGCTGCTTGCAGGAAATTTTTTAAACGTCCTGCCAGCGCATTGCCCACACTGCAGGGGAGACATTTTTCAGGCGCTTTACAAGCGCTATTTTTAGCCCAAAAGCACCTGAAAACGCACCAATCTGAAAGGGGTCTTAGACAACATTCGCAGAAGTTGCCCAAAGGGTGGTGCTAAAGAGCTGAAAAACTACATAGTGCATCTAGTACGTCAATACGTTTGTGTATGTTGGATAACAATTCTTTGCCGTTTGTATGTCATACAATATCACGGCCAATGCCCTTCGCACAAAATTCCACAGCTGTGTACGAGGCATTAGATCTACAAATGGGAGAGCAACCTTATAGGTAGTAAAACTTCAGGAGGACTAGCACCAAATTTGGTTTATGGTCTCCACATGCTCCATCAACGTGAGTTTTACTGAAGTGGCATTTAAAGTACTCAATAGTAAATGGTGCCAGCTAGATTAGAATAAGCAGGGTTAAAATTTGCCAATCTGTGTTTTAGAAACTGTAACACTGTCAGAGATGTGCTTCATAGCTGGTGGACCTGTCCCAGATTCTGGACCAAAGTACTCAGACTTCTACCGTCTTCTAATCAAGGGCCCCTTTCCCACGGACCCTCGGCTTTTAAAATTTGCTTCCTTACCAAACCTCAATTCAAACTAACCATGTATGTGCTTTCAACAGCTAAACAAAACAATGGCCAAAGAACGGAAGAAGCCATCTGTATCATTTACGAAGTTTAAGCAATCCTTGGACATATATTTTTATCAAGTAGAAACTTACAAGTATGCTCACAGATACCCCATGGATCCACTATATAGCTCCTGCTTGATTTCCAGGCAAAGGCTACAGCATTTTTTTTTTCTTTTTTAAAACACCAAAACTGGAAGGAACCGATCGACATTCGCAGAGCTTTTCTCTTTTCCTTGCTCTCATGCGACTTCCTCTCTCTTGGTTACTTGTTGTCGTCTCTTTCACTTCTTGCCTTTCCCTCCTCCCTTCTTCTTTACTTTTTCCTCAATTTTAGAGAGTGTACTGCGAACCATGCATCCTCTTTCTATTAAAGTGGTTGTAAACCTCTGTGCGTCACTTTTACCTATAGGTAAGCCTATAATAAAAGACTTACCTATAGGTACTGTAAATAGATCTCCTAAACTTGCACCGTTTAGGAGACATTTACCTTGTAGTGCGCCCTCCGAGCCGTTTCTTCAGTAGAAAGTGCCGCGACCGACATCTCCCCCGCGCATATGCAGCAGTGACGTCAGGCGACTCTGGCCAGTCACAGAGCCGGAGTCAATGGCCCCGGAAGGAAGAGGGGCAAAGATAGATGCGGCCACCAGCGGGGACAGCGCAATGCATACTAGCCCATTATGCTTTTTACTTTGCAGGGAAAAATTAGGAAGTAAAAGCCATTAGAGTTTACTTCCTCTTTAAGCTAGTCAAACATTACACAATTTTCTTATTCAAATTCCTTTTAGATTTACCTTCAACTATTTAGTGCAAGGGCCTGCCTGATTGCAAACAAATTAAAAGGATTTAGGTTTTACCTTATATGGTTTTGGTAAATCTCCATTTAATTGTACAAGCAAATTGTATAATGTATGGCAACCATAGGCCCCTTTCACACAAGGAAGAGTCCCTCAAGCAGATCCGCCTTGTCAGCAGGCGATCTCTCCGCTGATCCCTGCTGAGCAGGCGGATGACAGGTCCGTGTTCGCTCTACTATGCAGAGCAGATACAGCCCGCTCTTCTCTATGGGGCAGGTGGATGGAAACGGATTGCCTGTTGGTTTCTATACGCCTGTCATCTGATCTGCTAGACAGATGGGGAAAGGATCCCCAACTGTGTATTTTTGGTGGAAAGGATCGTATCGGATGCAAAATGGACATGTCCATTTACATCTGCCTCCTTATAGTGAAGGATGGGTGGTCCGATCGGGTCCGTCTGAAAAACAGATAGGCGGACTCGATCGGTCTGATCTTGTAAAAGGGGCCTAAAGCATTATTATCTCGAAAACTGACATAAATTAACCTGGGTGCATGATGTTCTACAAGTTCGGGGGCGTGTCTAGGTGCAGCCATTGATTGTTAGTCCCCGATATAGACGCGTCACCGGACTGGGGCTTAGAAATCCCTTCGGCTTTCACTCTTCTTCCCCGCTGACAGGACGGGCTACGCGGTTTCTGATTGGCACCGTCACATGGGTGGCGACGACCAATTAGAATGCTCTTAAATGTACCTTCTGACGGGGGAGGTTTTTGAGATAAAGCCGAGGGGATTTCTAAGCCCCGGTTCGGTGACATGGCTATAGCAGGGCCCAGAACGGGAGATCACTGTGTTCCAGGTTAGCGGGACGAGATGGAGGGGGGGGGGGGGGGGAGGAGACTTACCCTTTAAGTTAGAAATGAAAGGTAAAACATTTGTGTATAGATATAAAAAATAAAAAAAGTCTGATCATTGGAGGAGAGCAGGCCGAGTTCTTAAGCATAGCTATAGAACTAACCACGCTGTGCTCTCATATCCAGCGTGGTCAGTTTTAAATAGGAAAGCAGAAGGACTGGCAGGAACATCAGGTATTTCACACAAAGGAAGCAATACAAAGAGAACAGGAATACTTGTTCATGCAAGTACATGGTACAGCAGGCACATATCGGGAATATAAAAATGTTGAGTCTACATACTCCTTAACCCAGGGGTGCACAACCAGTGGCCCGTGGAGCCCTCTGATGTGGCCCACGACCTCCTGCTCTGGGATGGAATAGAATAGAATACTGTTATTAAAGGTCAGTTTATTACTAAATTCACAGTGTATATATGGGCATATCTGTTCTGCAGTGGTTACTGGGCTGCTTTCAAACTAATCCGCAGATGCAGAGCAGCGCACCTACGGGTTACCTGCACTGAGCCATAGACTTCTGTTATTACCTGCAAGTTTGATGAGCTTTCTGAAAGTGCACCAAACCTGCATAATATAATAGAAGTCTATTGCAAAGTGCAGAAAAGCCAAAAAGGTACACTGCATTGCACCCGCTGTGTGGGTAAACCGCAGCGCATCAGTGTGAAAACAGCCAGACCCAATTGGACCCTCCATTCACCTCTAAGGAGTGGCAGATGTAAACCGACTTGTGTCCTACCTCCAATCTGATCCAGCTGTGTCCGTGTCTGCTCTGCATATGCAGAGCGGACATGGACCTGCCATCCGCCCGCTGATTGTGGCCTGCGACCCCATTGAGAACGTCTGTTTGATGACACAACGCGTATGGGAAGATGCGCAGTGACATTACCACGCTGAATCGAGGAGCAAGGGCTCCTGTTATGCCGGCCGGCAAATTTGTATTATCTGCTGTTTTTATCGTTCATGTTGTAAGTACAAACTTACTACTTTTTAATAAATCTATCCATACAGAGTTACGCTATGGTCCACCCCCTTCTTTCTTTTATACCTGTGTATGTTGATGCATTTGCACGAGTGTGGAGAAACCCTGGTCCGTAAGCTTCTGTCTCATATGAGGGACATCCTTCCCGGAATCAAAGGCCGTGGCTGGGCTATAGCCGACTGCTCTATTGTGCTTGCCTTCTGGTAAGCGGCTTTGTTATTCGGTGGTGGATTGCACATATGTTTAAGAAGTCACTGTGGTGCTGTCTCTTTTCAACATAAGAACTGTGATATACCTATAGACTGTTACCCGGTGCCCCATGTCTGAATCAGACTAGAGTGGGTTATCCTTGTGTCATATAAGGATTTGCTCAAAAAATCTAATTCACTGTATTTTTATGTTTGGCGCAGCTTTCTATTTTTCATTTATGCTTTTTGTGTTATCTCACTTATAGCTGCTGCCTATATTTAGTAATAATTTCCCTTGGTTAGCGCAGTTTTTTCTTCCTAGTTACCAAGTCGCTTAAGTGGCCCTCACACTTCAAAAGGTTGGGCACCCCTGCCTTAACCTATTATCACAGGCTTCTACTACCACATACAAGATCTGTATTTTGCAAGTCTCACAAAACAGAAGTGTTAAAATCACATGCCAATATACATGTTAGTACACAAGTCCAAAATGTATGGGTGCAATACAGCATGTACATAGTATACACATCTATATACTGTAGGGAGCATACATGTAAACTGGCCCAAAACCTAGAAAAGATTAACAAGGAAAATAAACAAACATTTCCCCCATCACAGATCATAAACCAGGCTCAAGACAACAAAAAAGAGGCAAAGATCACCAGGCTGTAATATACTACGAAATACACAGCAATGTAAAAACATACCAATACAAACAATAAAATTAGCTGAGGATGCTCTCCAAAGGCATTCAATGAGGTCATTAACATACCAAACCATTAGATGATTCCTTCCAGCAGTCCCATGGTTGCTCCATTTCAGGGGCTGACACTTCCTTGTTCCACCCAGGTGTAGCTTCAGAATGACATGGAATGCTGGCCGGCTGGTTTTCCCAGCTTGGAATAACTTACATTACAGTTGTAATAGAGTCCACTCTCTGTAAAAGGAAACCCTCTGAATGAATCAAAGCATGATGCATTCTAGACAGGGAAGGCATTTCCAGAGTTGCCGCCGAGCAAAAATTTCCAAATTGTTTCACCATGCTTAAAGCTGAACTCCAGGCAAAACAGAAAAACTATTATTGCAAAAGCCATCTTGTGGCTTACCTAAAAAAGGTTCTCTGTTCCTCAACAGTGCCTGTCGGCAAACGGAGTGATCCATTTTTACACCCCTGAAATGCCCAAAAACCGTCCCATACAATTTCAACAATGCAATTAATAGGTACAGCACCCACCAAAGTGGCAGCTTTGTGACACATCAAAAAAAAAAATAGGATTTTTTGTACTCACCGTAAAATCCTTTTCTCTGACATCCATGGACTGACACGGTGTCTCTTTACACTTTACACGTGGGTTATGTCCCTGCTTGCAGGAGAAGACCTAGGCAGAATGTGAGATGTTATACATACATTCTAAAAGCCAGAGCTGAACAGCCCCACCCAGGGGGCGGTCCCTCCGGACATAACCCTCCCACTACAGTCAGCAGACTTCAGTTCGTAACAAAGCAGTACAAACTTAAAAAGGAAGGGTGGGTGCCGTGTCAGTCCATGGATGTCAGAGAAAAGGATTTTACGGTGAGTACAAAAAATCCTATTTTCTCTTATCATCCATGGACTGACACGGTGTCTCTTTACACGTGGGATGTCCCAAAGCAGTGTCAAGAGGGATGGGAGCAGTATAAATGGAAAAACCAAAAACTTCACTCCAAGAAGGCAGAGCTCCTCAACGGAGGAGTCGCAACTTTAAACATCGGCCTGCAGCACCCTGCGGCCGAAGGAAGCATCCGGAGATGCAGCCACATTAACCTTATAAAACTTAAAAGGCATGAACAGACGACCAGGTCGCCGCCTTGCACACTTATGCAACCGACACTTGATAAGCACCAATTGCCCTGGTGGAATGCGCCGTAACCGGAAAGGGAGGCGCCCGCCCTTTGAGAGCATAGGCTTGAATGACGGTTTGTCTGATTCCCCTAGAAATGATGGCAGACGAAACCGCTTGGCCCTGTTATGGACCAGAGACAGTCACAAACAGTGAGTCGGACTTTCGAATAGAAGCAGTAGCAGACAGGTACACCCGTAAGGCTTGTACCACATCCAATATGTGCAGCGCAAACTCTCTGGGATGCGATGGGTGAGGACACAAGGAAGGGAGGACAATGTCCTCATGTAGGTGAAAGGTCGACACCACCTTTGGCAAAAAAGGAAGGTCACGGATGCAACACCGCCTTATCCTTATGGATGACTAAATATGGCGACTTGCAGGACAAAGCCGCCAACTCAGACACCCGTCAAACAGAAGTGATTGCCACTAAAAGGCCACCTTCTGAGACAAGACAAGAGGGGGAATATCCCGGATATTCCCAAAAGGAGGTTCCTGGAGGACCGAGAGCACCAACTTCAGATCCCACGGTGGGAGAGGAGGCTTGACAGGAGGGAGCACATGGCGAACCCCCAACACAAGGTGCTAACCAAGAAATGACCCGCTAGAGGTCGCTGAAAGAAGACGGACAAGGCCGAAATCTGATCCTTGATGGTACTCAAAGCAAGCTTTTGGGTCACTCCACACTGTAGAGGACGCAGGATTCTGGGGACGGAATACGTCCGAGGACGCCAGTCCAGCGCTTTGCATATGGCGATATAAGCTTTCCAGGCACGGTGATAGATCTGCCTGGAGGAAGACTTCCGTGTCCTTAACATGGTCAAAATGACAGAGTCCGAGAGACCTCAGTCCCTCAACACCTGGCTTTTAACAGCTCTGCCGTTAAAGCCAGAGACTGTAAGCCGGATGAAACATAGGACCTTGAGACTGAAGGTCCTCCCTCATCGGCAACCGCCAGGGAACGTCCGCGACGAGACGTACCAGATCAGCGTACCAGTGATGCTGAGGCCAATCCGGAACAATTAGGATCACCGGAGTTTATATCAGGCGATAAGGACCCTATGGGGCCACCAACGCATCCGAGGCATCGCCCAAGGATCCCTGGATCTGGCCACAACCTCGACCCTTGCGATTGAGTCGAGAGGCCATCAGGTCCACATCCGGCGTGCCCCACCGTCGGCAAAGGAGTTGAAATATGCAAGGACCACTCTTCTTGGTCCGGCGATTGGCGAATCAGATAGTCCGCCTGCCCATTGTCTATGCCCAGAATGTAAATGGCCTACAGAGCCGACACGTTTCTTCCGGCCCACTTCAGGATACGGACTACCTCGGAAGCCGCAGCTGAGCTCCGAGTCCCCCCTTGATGGTTTACATACGCCACCGCCGTGGCGTTGTCCGACTGGCTCCTGATGGAGCGACCCCGTACTCTCTCCGACCTGAGGAGAGACACAGTCCGATGGCCCGTATTTCCAGAACAGTGATTGGTAAACGGGCTCGTCCGGAGTCCAAGGCCTTGAGCCGACAGGACTCCCCAGACTCCACCCCAGCCCATCAGGCTGGTGTCCGTCGTGAGTACCGTCCATTGGATGGGAGGGGAACGACTTTCCGGACCGAAGAGCCGAGGATCTCAACCACCATGTCAGGGGCGCCCTGACCAGGTGAATCACCTGGATCTGAAGATCCAAGGACAACGGGGATTTGTCCCAGGTGGACAAGATCTCCTTCTGCAATGCCCTGGTGTGTGATTGGGCATACGGAACGGCCGCGAAGGAGGCCACCACGAGTCCCGGGACTCTCATGCAAAAAAACGGATTGACAACCATTTTCGGGATGTCAGCACCCGCACCGCAGACTGAAGTGTCAGCAACTTCTCCAGAGGTAGGATACCTTTGCCTCCAAGGAGTCCAGAATCAGAACTAGATATTCCAGACACTGAGTCGGGACCAGGACTGACTCCTGAATGTTCAGGAACCACCCGAAGTCCCTGAGGGTCTAATTGACGATAGTCACCTTTCCTCCAAGTCTGAGCCACTTTCTGCTCTTAGCAGAAGATCGTCCAGATAGCCCACGACAGCAATACCTCACTGTAACAGAAGGCTAGAACCGGAGCAAGCACCTTGGTGAACACCCTTGGTGCTGAGGCTAGGCCGAAAGGAAGAGCCACAATCGATTAGTGGACTTCGCTGATCGCAAGCGCAGAAACTTCTGGTGACTTGCGCAGATCGGAACATGCAAGTAGGCGTCCTTGAAGTCCAAGGACGCCAGAAGAAAATCCCTTTGGTGGAGTGTAGCGATCACCATGCGAATGGATTCCATGCGGAATTTTTGCACCTTCTCGAAGGCATTCAGGGCCTTAAGGTCCAGGATAGGTCGAACCACGTCCTATTTTTGGGACGACAAACAGATTCGAGTAGAATCCCTGAAAACTCTCCTGTGACGGAACCGGCACAATCACTCCAGACCTGATCAAATCCTGTACAGCCCCCAAGAGGGCTGCCCGACAGGTAGGAAGGAGAGGAAGATTCGAGGGAAAGAATCTGTCTGGGGGCCAGGATCGGAATACTATCCTGTATCCTGAGGTGACCACCTCGCACACCCACCAGTCGGAGATTCGGGAGGACCACCGATTCGTGACCTGCGAAGTCGTCCCCCCACCCCAGAGTCGGGCGGAGGCAAGACTTCACGCGGAGGCGGGCTTGGGAGCCGCTTGTTCGGCTTATACACCCGGGGCACTTGTGCCCACCAGCCGCACTGCCGTCAGTCTGAGAGGACCTACCCGTGGACTCTGACTGACGAAAAAACCCCGTTTTGCTGGAAAGGAAGGCCCCTGTTTGCGGCGGGCCTCCTCACTCTTGCTAGTCTAAGGAAGAAGAGTGCTTTTACCTCCCATGACATCCATGACGATGTCATCCAGAGCAGCACCGAAAGGTCTACCACCTTTAAATGGTAGATCCGTCAGGAGCTTCCTAAGGCTAGGTCAGCAGACCAGCACTTCAACCAGATAAGACGCCGCAATACCACCGCCGAGACAGAGGCCCTGGATATTAAAGGGGCCGCGTCCAACGTGGCGTCGCACACATAAACCAGGCCCTGAACCAGTTGGTGGGCCAGAGCAACTGTGTCTGGAGGAAGATTATGCTCCTGTACAGCTAGGTGCAACATTTTTGCCCAACCTGTAAGTGTTTAAGACACAAGGGTCGCCGCTACCACAGGCCGTAGGGCGGATCCCAACAAGGCAAACATGGCTCTGCTCACCACTTCTGACCTCCTGTCAGTGGGGTCCTCAAATGCAGGAGTCCCCTCCATCGGGAGAGTGATGGCCTTGTTCAACCGGGCGACTGGAGGGTCGACCCTGGGGGAGAAGCCCACTTTTTAAGTAGGGCATCTTCAAGGGGTATCTGATAGACAAACGCCGCGGGACCATAAAAAAATTCTTCTGCGGCTTTTCCCAGACCTTATCAATGAGCTGGTCAAAGAAAGTACATATGGAAAAACCTCTTTAGAAGGCCTGGCCTTAAAAGAACCAAAGGAGAGTGTATCCGCCTGAGGTTCTGCATCCGCAGCATTTTAGCTTGAGAGTGTCCCTCACCGCAGTCATGAGTACACTAACAAGCGCCCTGTCATTTACTGACTCAGAACTGGAGTTTTCCTCATAAGGAATGTCCTGTTCAAAACCATCCAATACATTCAGAACTAGGGTCCTGAGCGGTAGTGGCTAGGCCCATATCTGAATCAGCGCACTGCCCTCATGAAGTAAAGTGGGGAGAGGGCGCTTTTTTTGCTCCCTTGCGCTTGCACACAGCTCCCATCCTGGTCAGAAATGATTCCAGGACTGCCCACAACTGGTCCCTAGGGACCGCAGGTGCTGAAGCACTGCCTGTTGTCCACTGACATTTAGGGGAAGCTGGTGACAGAGACTCCATATTGCCCCCGTCTGAGACTCCTCAGATAAAAAGTCCACCCACAGGCTGTGCTGACTGAGGAGGGGGCGCCCTGGGGACTCACCAAACCGGACCAGGAACCGCTCAGTTCCGCTGTCTGTACCGCGCTGTGTCAGCGCTGGTGAGCTGTGAGGAGATTGTGAGGAGATTCGCGCTGTTACAGCAGCGCTAGAGGCCAAAACTAGTGCTGAAGAGCGCGCGGGCTACAAGAAAATGGCCACCGCACTTCACTGAGGCGATCCGCGGCAAGATGGCCGCCATGACTCAGCAAAAGTGAAAAAAACAGCACACACACACAGCGCCACTCGGCGCTCAGGCCCCAAAACACACAAAAAAAGGCCCCAAGCATATCTGCAGACCAGCATTAGCCCCTCCAAGAACAGTGTGACCCCCAGGCACCCCACACAGCACAGCGCCAGCAATGGTGACAGAGAGTGACAATAAAATACAGGGGGAGACAGGGAAAATCCCCCACAGAGAAACACACAGCTTTTTGTACTCACCTGCAGGCAGGAGAGACTACTTACCCGTCCCCTGAGGGACCCACTGGT
The DNA here is from genome assembly GCA_029206835.1 of Rana muscosa. Classification (NCBI taxonomy): domain Eukaryota; kingdom Metazoa; phylum Chordata; class Amphibia; order Anura; family Ranidae; genus Rana; species Rana muscosa. The sequence continues at coordinate 205,702,804 of CM055124.1, forward strand.
GTGTTTCTGACAGGACTATCACAGTGCAGTACTGAGTAGCTGTCGGCCCGGTCCACCGCGAAAGATACAGTCAGTCAGGAACTGTTCAGTCTTGAGAGGACCGTGGGAGCATGAAAGCAAACCCGGCCACCCCTGGAGTCATGGGGCCTGTCGCGAACTGAGTCTCACGCACACAAGGCGAGGATCAGCACGCTCGATGGTCGGACAGGGAAGACTACGAGGATATCTTGTACCCAACCTGTTGTCCAGCCGACAGTTGATAGAAGATTCTCAAAAATAAAATAAAAAAGAATTCCAGAAAAGGAATAAAAATAGGTCAGGAGACTGGCTCCTGAGAGAGCCACGTCTTCTCCTTCTGCTAGGCAGAAAAAAACTGAAGTCTGCTGACTGTAGTGGGAGGGTTATGTCTGGAGGGACCGCCCCCTGGGTGGGGCTGTTCACCTCTGGCTTTTAGAATGTATGTATAACATCTCACATTCTGCCTAGGTCTTCTCCTGCAAGCAGGGACATAACCCACGTGTAAAGTGTAAAGAGACACCGTGTCAGTCCATGGATGGTAAGAGAAATAGGATTTTTATAACAGCTTACCTGTAAAATCCTTTTCTTGGAGTACATCACGGGACACAGAGCGGCATAGTAATTACTATGTGGGTTATAGAGCTTACCTTCAGGTGATGGACACTGGCACGCCCAAGACAGGAAGTCCCCTCCCTATATAACCCCTCCCACACCGGGAGCACCTCAGTTTTGTAGCAAAGCAATAAGTGTCCCCAAAAGAGGGGTGGGAGCTCTGTGTCCCGTGATGTACTCCAAGAAAAGGATTTTACAGGTAAGCTGTTATAAAAATCCTATTTTCTTTCTTGTACCTTGTACATCACAGGACACAGAGCGGCATAGTAATTACTATGTGGGAAGTCCCAAAGCAATGCCCAAATGAGGGGGGGGGGAGATAGACACCATAAGCTGGGCGCCATCAGACAAGAGGATCAATTGCAGCCTGCAGCCCCCTGCGCCCAAAAGCGACATCCTCCTGACTTCTTACATCCACCTGGTAAAACCTAGTGAATGTGTGTACCGAAGACCAAGTTGTGGCCTTACAGATCTGAGCCATGGCGGCCTGGTGATGCACCGCTCATGAAGTACCAACCGCTCTCCTAGAGTGCGCCCTAACTTTGAACGGAGGCAATCTTCTTTTCAAGCCATAGGCCTGAACAATGACCTGTCGAATCCATTTAGCCAAAGTGGATTTCGAAGCTGTCTGACCCTTTCTGGGGCCTTCCGGCAGAATAAACAAAGCATCCGTTTTCCGAATCTGAGCAGTGGCTCGCAGATAGGCCTTAACTGCTCTTACTACATCTAAGGAATGTAATAACTTTTCTGCTACCGAGGTAGGCTTAGGAAAAAAAGGAAGAACCACATCTTGGTTCAAGTGAAACCTTGTTACCACCTTGGGAAGAAAGGTTGGATGAAGACATAGAACTACTTTATCCTTGTGGATAACCAAGTATGGCTCCCTACAGGACATGGCGGCTAATTCCGACACTCTTCTGGCCGAAGACATAGCTACCAAAAAAAGGAGTCGAGGTAACAACTGTAGCGGCGGGAATGCGTATAACAGTTTGACCTGCTTCCACGGGCACACCAGGGCATCCGAGCCGTAAGCGAGGGGGTCCCTTGTCCGAGACACAAATCTGTCCAGCTTTGCGTTGAATCTGGATGCTAGTAGATCTATGTCCGGTGTTCCCCACCGTTGACATATTGCTCGAAAAATGTCGGGATGAAGGGACCATTCCCCTGGGGATAATTGTTGGCGACTCAAGAAGTCCGCTTTTCAATTTTCCACTCCTGGAATGTATACAGCGGATATGCATGGAACATTCCTTTCCGCCCACTTCATGATGTGATTCACTTCTTTCTGGGCTGCACAACTCCTGGTGCCCCCCTGGTGATTGACATATGCCACTGTTGTGGCATTGTCCAATTGAATCCTGACAGGGGACCCCTGAAGCTTGGATGTCCATGTTTTTAGGGCATACCAAGCCGCCCGAATTTCCAAAAGGTTGATGGCTAGGGATTTTTCTGCATCTGACCATCTCCCTTGAAGAGACCATTGCCCCAGCACTGCCCCCCAGCCTACAAGACTGGCGTCTGTAGTGACTACCTTCCAGGAAATCGGACTGAAGGATTTCCCCTTTTGCAGATTTTGGGGAACCAACCACCAACAGAGACTTTTCCGAACTGAAGGAGTGAGGAGCATTGGAAGGTCCAGGGCCTGAACCTTCTTGTTCCATGCTGAAAGTATGGCCTTTTGCAATTTCCTTGAGTGGAACTGGGCATATGGTACAGCTTCGAACGAAGCTACCATCTTCCCCAGCAGCCGCATGCACAGGCGTATGGACGGCTGTCTTTTTTGTACAAACCAGGTGGATTAAGTCCCTCAAAGAGGACATATTTCCTTCGGGTAAGAAGATTTTCTTCTGGTCTGAGTCTATACGTAGCCCCAAGTATTCCAGAATTCTTACTGGATGTAAGGCTGACTTGTTCACATTGATGATCCAACCGTGAGACTCTAGATACCTGATCGTGTCCTGGATCACTAACTTTAGCCTGGCAGCTGAGTGATCTATCAATAATAGGTCGTCTAGGTATGCCATAATCGATACCCCTTGGGTTCTTAGATCGGCCAACAGAGGGGCCAGAACTTTTGTGAACACCCATGGCTAGACCGAAAGGTAATGCCACGAATTGAAAATGGTGCCCTTCTACCGCAAAGCGTAGAAATCTTTGATGACTCGGAATAATGGGAACCTGCAGATAGGCATCTTTGATGTCTATGGAAGCCAACCACTCTCCTCCTTGCAGGGTAGTGGCTACTGACCGTATTGATTCCATCCGAAAAGACCGGATGTTCAGGAATTTGTTTAAACCTTTGAGGTCCAATATGGGTCTTACATCCCCGTTTGGCTTCGGCACTGTGAATAGATTTGAGTAAAATCACAAACCTCGTTCCTTCACGGGAACCTCCACAATCACTCCTTGGAGCAACAGTTGATCTAACGCCAAAAGGAGAGAACCTCCTTTCAACGGGTCTTTTGCCACATTTGACCACATAAAGTGGGGGGGGGGGGACTCCTTTAACTCCAATTTGTATCCCAGAGTTACTGTGGAGAGCACCCATTTGTCTCTGATCATCCTTCTCCAAGTCTCTGCGGATAACTGAAGTCTTCCCCCCACCCGCTTGAGTGGGGGCAGCCCTTCATAGGACTGATTTGGAGGCCGGTTTTGTACCTCTACGATTCCAGGTTTTTTTATTTCCTTGTGCCTGTCCCTGAGTTTTACCCTTGGGATTTGATCGGGGGAGGCCGTCGGAACTGCTTAGAGGCAGATATCCCAGGGACTGGAGAGGCAGGCCTCTTAAAAGGAGGGACCTCTAAACCTCTTCTTGACCGGCAGAAGGGTACTTTTACCGCTGGAAATCTTGTGAATATATTTATCCAGGTCTTCGCCAAAAAAGCGCTCGCCATGGAACGGGAAACTAGCTAGAAGCTTTTTACAGGGAGTCTCAGCCGACCAGTTCTTGAGCCAAAGAAGCCTCCACATGTGAACCAGCGATAGCGTAAGGCCTGATGGATCAAATCGTTGATGGCATCAACCGCAAAGCATAATGCTCTAGGCAAATCAGCCAAATCATGAGCCTGCTGATCTGGAAGATCCCTTAAGACCAGCTTCATCTCATCCTTTACAGCTTGGCAAACACCAATAGCTGCTACAGCCCCAGCAGTAGAAAAAGCAGACTTTAGTAAGGATTCCAACTTCTTATCTATTGGATCTTTGAACATTTGAACATTAGCCACTGGACATGTCAATGATTTGTTCACACAGGTGATGGCCGCATCAACTGTGGGCAAACTCTATTTTCGGGTAAACTTCTCCTCCATAGGATAAATCACCGAGAACCTTTTAGGAGTAGCAAATAGCTTATCAGGATGTTCCCAATCTTGATAGATAAGTCCTTCCAGTAACGGATGGACTGGAAAAGAACAATTAGCCTGTGGAGCTTTTAAAGACCCCAGCGAGGAGACAGAAGTAGACGATGGTTCAGAAAGAGGCAATTTAAAGGCCGATCGAACCATATCCGTTAAGGACTGGACCAATAATCTCTCAGCTTGTGACGCTGAGAATGGTTCCTCCACTGTCGACTCTTCGGAGGCAGAATCATCCTCAGCCTGATCCCCCTCAGGCAAGTCAATCCCTTCATGGGACTGTTGTTCTGCTAATAGGTACCCAGACGGAGGAGACAGAGATCTGGCGCGTTTTCTCTCTGGAAGAGAAGAAGCGATTAAAGCCGCCAATCTTTGCTCCAATCCTCCCAGAGCTGAGGCAAAAGCCTCCTCCGTTACATACACAGGAGCAGGTGGACTGAGGGCAGCCGCAGCACCTAGCACTCCAGAGGGCTCCTTACGGGTACTAACCTATGATTTATTAGGGGAGGCTGGTGCAGCAGGAACATACCTCAGGTCCTCAGAGCCCGATGGAGACCCTTTTTGCTTCCCAAGACTTTTCGTCCCAGAGCCCTTGGACGGCATTATTCCTAAGCCCAAAGCTGAGGTTTTTAATAGCCAAATACACCACTTCTAGGGGATGCCTGTATCACCGCCTGCTGTATGCCTTTGTTAGTTACCACCAAAAAACTCTTGCTCTGTCCACTCCACAGCCAGCTGTACACAATACTGCGTTTTTAAACTGGCAAAGACGCCCGCGCATGCGCAGATGCGCACCAGCGCGCACGGAGCGTCATCCACCAAGCCCCGCCCCCTTCCGGCCCACCTCTTATATATAAAGTGTGTGTGCGCGCGCGCACACGTATGCGCGATCGGCGCTGCACATGGAAGTCAGCAACAGGGAGCCAGGAGCTGGATTTATACAGAGAGTGCAGGATGACAGAGCTATGGTGAGTATGACAGAAAAATATGCAGCTTCTTTCTAGTGAGAGCTCCTATCTGCCTGGACTTTACACTGCAAGAGGAACAGCCCAAAGACATCCTACATCGGCCTCTACTGGCTAAAACAGGTACAGCACTGATGTCTTGAATCCTATGTGAAACAAATTTCAGGATTAGTAATTAGGCAAATATAGACCAGCGGGAATAACCGTTAGGTAACAGGCAGAAAAAACACATTAGGACCGAAGGTCCCCGCAGAACCAAGTCCCACAGGGATCTCCACTTACCTTATCCACGCCGCAGGACTCAGTTTGGCACAAAAGCCCAAACTTCGCCCCTCACGGTGGGCAATGTCAGCAGACCTTCAGGGACTGGGGTCCCAAGGATAACCACTCTCCTGGACCTGTATAGCACCCTGCCAGAAAACATCTTGGTTTTGGGTATGACCAGAGTACTGGATCCCAGGGTCCAGCCCTCCTAAGAGAGGCATTACAGGCAAAACCTCGTTCTTCTTTGCCGAGGCCCGGGTACCGACCGTTTGGCTATGAAGCACTTTGGACGGAACCGGAATAGCTTGCTTAGGCCCAAATGAACCTATACACAAGCCCAGATGAATACATGTTTAACCGTGACCAACACCTTAGACACTGGCAAAAAAACTGAGGTGCTCCCGGTATGGGAGGGGTTATATAGGGGAGGGGACTTCCTGTCTTGGGCGTGCCAGTGTCCATCACCTGAAGGTAAGCTCTATAATCCACATAGTAATTACTATGCCGCTCTGTGTCCCGTGATGTACGAGAAAGAAAAAAAAAAAAAATGTATAAAAGGACGGTGTTTAAGAGTAGTAACACAAGGCCAACTTCCCAACCAAAGGGAGGTCACACATTAAAAAAAAAACACTCACGATTGTGCATAAAAAGCGAGCCAAGTTTTCAAAGCATTTCTGGCCATTGAATATGTAAAGCCAGTGCAGACAAGCCTTTACTCATCATGTCAACGCTGCCTAGTGTTAACCCCTTCCCTGCCAGTGACATTTTCACGCATTTTTATAGCGCTGATCGCTGTATAATTGTCAATGTTCCCAAAAATGTGTCAAAAGTGTCTGATCTGTCCGCCATAATGTTGCAGTCCCGATAAAAATCGCAGATCACCGCCATTACTAGTAATAGATGCTATAACTTTTGTGCAAACCAATAAATATACGCTTATTGTGATTTTTATTACCAAAAATATGTAGAAGAATACATATCGACCTAAACTGAGAAACAAAATTTGCTTTTTTTTTTTTTTTTTAAATTGGGATATTTATTATAGCAAAAACTACAAAATAGTGTTTTTTTCAAAATTGTTACTCTTTTTTTGTTTTAAGCGCAAAAAATAAAAACTGAGATGATCAAATACCACCAAAAGAAAGCTCTATTTGTGGGAAAAAAAGGACATCAACTTTGTTTGGGTACAGCGTCGCACGACCGCGCAATTGTCAGTTAAAACGACGCAGTGCCGTATCTCAAAAAATGGCCTGGTCATTGAGCAGCCAAATCTTCCTGGGCTGAAGTGGTTAAAGTATCTGTTATAAAATTTAGCAAAGAAGTAAATATTTCTCCTTCACTGATGGGGCTGCACTGATAATCGGGGCACAGATGAGGCGGCACTGATGGGGCTACACTGATAAACAGGACACTGATGAATAGTGCCCTGATTATCTGTGTATGTGTCCCCTGTCACACTTGCTGGTTCTCTCCTCTCCTCATGCTGTGACAGCTGTGAGAAAAGGAATGCCGATAACTGGCAAGTTTTTTAACATGTGATCATCTGTGATTGGACACAGCTGATCACATGGTAAAGGGCCGCTGTGATTGGTCCTTTAACACAATCTGTGATTAATTATGTGTGAAGGACACAGCGATCACAGAGCTTGCCGGATGTGCGCCAGGGGGGCGTTTCTGGGAGGACACATCCATGGACGCACTCTCAGAACGAGAGAGACGTGCTGTAGCCGTCTTTCAAGCGGAGGTTCACCCTAAAATTACACTTTTTATTCCTGTAATCCTAGTGCTATGTACAATACTGTGTCACTAACCTTTTTAAGTTTTGGATGCTGTAAAAGAAGTACATCTTCGGAATTCTGTTGTACTTCCTGCTTTTCCTCCCACGGGAGTGGGCGGGTCCTTTGATTTGCCCGGCGGCCCTAAGTGTCCTGGGATGTCGGCGTAATGTCATCACAACGGGGCGTGTACTTAATGTTGACGCCCGTTGTGATGGCAACCAGGAAGTGTTGACGGCGCTGCTCGCCGTCAACACTGCACTTGAGCGAGATACAGCGGTGAATGCCGGGAGATGCGCATTCACCGCTACCCGGAAATCTATGCTTGTGGGCTTCAAGATGCCCACAAGCAAAATGGAAAATCAAGGAAACATTTTATAAGTGTTTATTTCTTCAAAAAACGGACGGGGGATGTTATGTAGCGCTGGAGATGTGAGTACATTACAGTCATCATTAGTCACATTGAATGCACAAAAAGAAAAAACATGTATGGACCGCGGAACCTCCGCTTTCAGCTATAGTGCGGTAATGAAATAGTTAATATGACAAGAGCGATAACAGAGCAGGAACAGCTGGGTTGCTGAAAAGTTCCCCATTCTAGTGCATGTTGGCAGTAAAATGACAGCAGGCACATCATTTTACTACAGACACTGAAAGTCAGTCATGGTCATGAAGGACTCCATATTGAGGCTCTGAGGCCATAAAGTGACATATTATTATTGTAAACAGTTATATGAGTAGTAAACTCTAAACAAATTTAAGGCCTACGGTACACAGGATATTTTTAAACAGCAAAGTAGCAATTGATCACAAAGAGTTGGCTTCCCGTGGTTTACCTGGGAGCCCACAGCCTCCCCCAAATTTAGACCATGTGTTGCGTTAAAGTGGAACTAAAATAAAAAAGTGAATATTTGCTATGTAAATTGTGCCTAAACAGTATTCCTGGTTCCTGATGGTGCCTAGGCACACGTGTCTAATGTTATAGCTGTATATCTACAGTGTGAGGCCCAAGGCACTGCTGCCTGTGACTGCTAGTTTCAGGAGATCTGGAGATACGGTGATGTCACTACTGTGCTGTATACTGCTGTCCTTACTGGAGGTTCCGACATGAAAAATCAAAACCCCGCCTCTAACAAGATGGCTGCCTCCACACAGAAACGCAGTGCTGAACAAGTCATGGTAAATCAGTAATGGACAGAGGACAGCTGCAAGGAGACCACAGGCAAGTCTGGAGACTAGGTACTGTACCTGCTTTTTTTTTTTGGGGGGGGGGGCACATCTTGCAGTGTTCAGCTCCCCTTTAATGCAGTGCGTTATTGTGTGTTAATGTGCGATGCATTAAGGCAGACTGTTCATTTTAAATAGGTTGGCAGTGGACTTAAAGCAATAAAATGTAACGGACCCTTTTCCCCCCCACTGATAGTTCTGTGCCTTATGGTGCCCTGAAATGCACATATGTTCGGATGTTTTTGCAAAGTGCCTTATGGTGCTATTTAACCTGTTGCCGACCAGCCGCCATCGTTATACAGCGGCAGGTTGGCACGGCTGCAAAAACTGCCGTAGGTGTACATTGGTCACTTTAATAGCTGTGGGAGACGTGCTGCGCAACGCCGATACACATGGCCACGATCGCACTACAGGGAGCCAGAACGGGGATCTGTCAATGTAAACAGACAGATCCCCATTCTGACGAGAGCGAGAGAGAACACACGTTTAACCCCATTAATCACCCCCTAGTGTTAACCCCTTTCCTGACAGTGACATTCAGTAATCAGTGCATTTTTATAGCACTGATCGATGTATAAAGGTCAATGGTCCCAAAAATTTGTCAAAGGTGTCCGATCTGTCTGCCGCAATGTCGCAGTCCCGCTAAAAATCACCATTACTAGTAAAAAAAAAAAAAAAATGCGATAAATCTATCCCCCGTTTTGTAGACGCTATAAGACTTTTGCGCAAACCAAATATAAGCTTATTGTGATTTTTTTTTTACCATAAATATGTAGAATACATAGTGGCCTAAACTGATGAAGAAATTTGTTTGTATATTTATTATAGCAAAAAGTAAAAAATATTGTTTTTTTTTGTTTCAAAATTGGCAGTCTTTTTTGGTTTATAGCGCAAAATAAAAACCGCAGAGGTGATCAAATACCATCAAAAGAAAGCTCTATTTGTGGAGAAAAGAAGACATCAATTTTGTTTGTGTATGTCGCATGACCGTGCAATTGTGAGTTAAAGTGACGCAGTGCCGTATCGCAAAAATGGCCTGGTCAGGAAGTGGGTCAATTATTCCGGGGCTGAAGTCTATACAAATCGTCCACTGAAGTCACCAAAAATAGTGCAGGAACTACTTTTGGGATTTAGACGTGTCATTGCCGCTGATTTGGCATGCAATAAGCCCTGGTTCATACATATGCGATTCTGGATGCGTTTTCAAACGCACGGATAAGCATGACAGGCTAGATATTATGTCTTCCTATTGAGGTGGTTCACACAGATGCAATCCACATGCATTGCGTTTTGAGTGCGGTTATAAAAAGGGTCCTGTGCCAGTTTGGAGCGGTGCGTCCCAGACCCACAAGTGATAGAGTATAGTGGCATGCGGAGAGAAGTGTTTACATAGGATTGCTACTGACAGGCGTTTTTTGCACTGAAGACAACAAGGAGGCAGTTGAGAGGAGTAAGCCGTAAAAATCACACCTGTATGTAAATCGCACAGAAACTGGAACGTGTGAACCCAGGCTAAAGGGCCAGAAAAAAAAAAGGTTCCCACCAGTGCAATTTGTCATACGGAATTGACAGTTCAAAAATTGCAAGACAAGTCGCACCCCCTTTGTGGCAATGGAAGCGTTCAATTCGACTTTGAAAAAGGTTACTGTGATTTCGTTGCAACTTGCATGGACTTCTGTTAAATGAAGTCGCAAGCCACACAGAAACTGTGCTGAAGTAGCGAGATTTCAAAGCCACACTGGTGTGAACAGCGGGCAAGCAGCAGGGCTAAATGGAAAAAAAATTCAAATACCTGCTCTGCACCTGGACGTACATGTCCCAGGCGTTGGGCGATATGATTAACACATCTCTCGATTGAGTATTCTTTGCAAATAAACTTCACCACATTCACTAAGCTCTGGGATATGTTTCCTTCCAAAGTGCAAAGTCCCCTGCAAAGTAAACTGCGGGTTAATGCATGACCTCTGTCTGCAGCCTGAGAACTAACATTTCCTGTGAAGAAAATACATATCCCACAATTCAGTCCAGTGCTCTGCAGGTGAGAGCCAAGTAGTAATTAGATTTGACACAGACACAAACAGGCAGAGGAATTAGCAGAGAGATCCCAATACAGCAGTTTAGATCATTAGCACGCCTACATTTATGATGCAACATAAATGGTGGGGCGTATATTGGACGCTGTGTGACCAGAAACAAGAAGCTGCCTGTCCCTAAATACAAGCAAGGTGAATGGACATTGGGGAATCAATTTTTTGTGAAAAAATAATTTTTTCGCATATGGATTTAATTGGATGATTTTATAAAAAATGCTATGACACAAGTACTGGTTTGTGACTATATTCACCTCTATTTTTATTAAATAAAACATCTATTGAGGATAATGTGCTAGGCCTATGAGCCCTTTGTGTTCTTCTAAGTGATGCAGCAATGGCTGCCCTGTACACAGAGAGAGAGAGGAACTGAAGTTGTTCCTCTCTCTCTGTAACCCTGGAAACCAGGAGCGACGAGTAGTTCGTCACTTACATTTCCACACCTTTGTTTACCTGGCCACCAGCAGCCAGGAAATCAGCCAATCGGACCGATCTCTGTCACATGTGAGGTATTGTCGTGAACATCAGAGCGAGAGCAATAATTCTAGCGCCTGATCTTCTCTGCAACTCTAAACTTGTAACAGTGTTTAACCCCTTGAGACCCGGGCCATGTACAAATGACGGCCTCAATGCGGATCTAGAAATCCGGGAGGCCGTCATTATACGGCCTCGGGTATTCTGGCCACTAGGGGGCGCGCGCGCGCCCGGCGCATCACTGAGATGCTGATGCGCGTGCCTGGCGGCCGCGATGTCCGCCAGGTACCCGCGATCGGCGTGTACACAGAGCAGGGATGTGGATCTCTGTGTGTAAAGAGGGACCGATGCTGTCAGGGAGAGGGACCGATGCTGTGTCCCTTGTACATAGGGACACAGCTCGGTCACCTCCCCCAGTCAGTCCCCTCCCCCACACAGTAGTAATCACTCCTAGGGAATACATTTAACCCCTTCCTCACCCCCTAGTGTTAACCCCTTCCCTGCCAGTGTCATTTTTACAGTAACCAGTGCATTTTTATAGCACTGGTCGCTGTAAAAATGACAATGGTCCCAAAATGGTGTCAAAAGTGTCCGATGTGTCCGCCATAATGTCGCAGTCACAATAAAAATCGCTGATCGCCGCCATTACTAGTAAAAAAAAAAAAAATATTGATAAAAATGCAATAAAACTATGCCCTATTTTGTAGACGCTATAACTTTTGCGCAAACCAATCAATAAACGCTTATTGCAATTTTTTTTACCAAAAAAATGTAGAAGAATATGTATCGGACTAAACTGAGGGAAAAAAATAAAAATAAAATTGGGATATTATTATAGCAAAAAATAAAAAATATTGTGTTTTTTTCAAAATTGTCGCTCTTTTTTTGTTTATAGCGCAAAATAGCGCAAAAAATAAAAACTGCAGAGATGATCAAATACCACCAAAAGAAAGCTCTATTTGTGGGAAAAAAAGGACGTCAATTTTGTTTGGGAGCCACGTCGCACGACCGCGCAATTGTCATTCAAATCGTGACAGCGCTGAAAGCTGAAAATTGGCCTGGGCAGGAAGGGGGTTTAAGTGCCCAGTAAGCAAGTGGTTAAAGCGTCTCCTATGGAGAATTTTAAGCACCGTAGTTTGCCCCCATTGCACGGGCAGTCACAGTTTTAACGTGTGACATGTTAGGTATCTATTTACTCGGCATAACATCATTATTCACATTATAAAAAAAAAAAATTGGGCTACCTTTAATGGTTTTTAATTCATGAAATCCACAACACTTGTAGTCACAGCGGCTAACGTGTTTCAGTGTTTCCCTCTCCTTCATTGCCTTGTTTAGATGTCTAATGGCCTGTACACACGATCCGAAAATCGGACGACAGATAGTCCGACTTTTTCCGCTTAATAGTCGCAAGTAGAAATTGAATCGGTTACTAAAGTCACAAAAACTCTCGTACGACAGAAAAAATAAAAATAAAATCGTAAGTGATGTCATGTGTTGTAATGTATTTGTATTGTATTTCGGACAACAACTATACTGACTAAACAAAAATCGTACGATCTGGTATCGTATGAGGAAAATTTTCGTGCTTGTCCGCTCTAATAATATCGGATAAATTATCGTTATTGGTGAAAGCTCTGTACTAACGATCCGATTATCATACGATTCTTCCTCGGACGACAGTTTTCGTACAATATTCGGATTGTGTGTACGGGTCATTAGTGTTGACAACGAACTTTTCAGTCAGGATCAGTGCTTTCTTTGGTTTAGTGCTGCTGTATATAACGTCCTTGTTCCTGGACGCACTGCTCCCGGGCACCGCAAATGGGACCAGAGAGCCCGGGAGAGGAGGCGGGACCACCTTACGCTACCTGCAGAAGTGATCAAGTGGCTAATTATAAAAAGAGAAATCGCTGTCTGAAAAGTTTGATACCGGAATGTCCATGGTTTCGGTGGTTATACTTGACCTTGGATGTCAAGTGTTTAAGTGGAGTGTGTGTGTGTGTGTGTGTGTGTGTGTAAAAATCACATTTAGAAACACTCCTTAGGAAACACTTAACCCCTTGATCACCCCCTAGTGGTAACCCCTTCCCTGCCAGTGACATTTATACAGTAATCAGTGGCTATTTTTAGCTCTGATCACTGTATAAATGTCAATGGTCCAAAAAAAGCGTCAAAAGTGTCCGATCTGTCACCACCATTACTAGTAAAAAATAAAAATGCCATAAATCTATCCCCTATTTTGTAGACACTATAACTTTTGTGCAAACCAATCAATATACGCTTATTGCGATTTTCTTTACCAAAAATACGTAGGAAGAATATATATTGGCCTAAACTGATGAATAAATTTGTTTTGTTTTTGGGTTTTTTTGGATATTATAGCAAAAAGTAAAAAATAGTTTTTTTTTTAAAATTGACGCTCTTTTTTATTTATAACGCAAAAAATAAAAACTGCAGAGGTGATCATTTGTGGGGGAAAAAAATACATCAATTTTGTTTGTCTACAGCGTCGCACAACCGCGCAATTGTCAGTTAAAGAGACGCAGTGCCCTATTGCAAAAAAAATGGCCTGGTCCTTAATGGGGCAAATCCTTCCAGTCCTTGAAGCGGAGTTCCACCCAAATTTGGAACTTCCGCTTAATCCACTCCTCGCCCCCTTACATGCCACATTTGGCATGTAATTTGTTTTGGGGGGGGGGGGGTGAGGGCTTCAGGAGGAGTGGGACTTCCTGTCCTCCTTCCGCCCTGGGGCCGCCTAGGCGATTTGTCATATAGCCTTTTGGCGGCCCCTCCCTGTAGGCGATCACCTGGGACTTGACAGGTCCCAGGCGATCGCCTGTCCACTCAGAGAGCGCTGCGCAGTGAGTGCCCGGCTGTGAAGCTGAAAGCTGTCATGGCCGGGTGCCCACACTATGAATGGAGGCGCCGGCAGAGAAAGGGGGGGGGGCATTGCGTCGCTGGACAGTGGAACAGGTAAGTGTATGTTTATTAAAAGCCAGCAGCTACACTTTAAGTGGTTAAATTAAAGTCTGGAACTCCCCTTTAAGTGGTTAAATTTGTATCAGTACATTTTAGGTAGAATGAAAAAAAGCAGAATGCACACTATTGTTTCTGGGCCTTACTATAGGTACAAGCAACATGCACAGAAGTGCTACTGCTGTCACAAACACACCTGAGCTGTCCTGCCAGGAAGCTGTCACTGCACCAATCATAAGGGACCAAGGCATTCCACGCATGTATACACACTGCTGCAGGGCATGGCTCGGACACTTCTGATTGGCGGTTACAGTGACAGCTTCCTGGCAGGATAGGTCAGGTGGGTTTGGAGTAGGATTTGGACACGTCGGAGCTCTTTACTATTATTGATGAATGTGTGTTCAGGGACACGCAGGAATTGTGCCATTGGGGCGTACACCCCTGAATACATACAGAGCTAAACGCAAGCACCACTCAGTACTGCGTCCAGCCGCCACATATATAAGGCTGTCAGGGCTTCTTTATAGGGGGCTGGACGATAGGCTTATACCTCCCGGGCATCCAAACACAGAGATTTGATGTACATGGGCCAAACACCCTGCATACATGAGGCCTCATAAGATTGTACAGTGTATGGCCAATCAGAGAACTCAAACACCCAGCATACATGAGGCCTAATAGAGATTGTACTGTGTATGGCCAATCAGAGAACTCAAACACCCTGCATACATGAGGCCTCATAAGATTGTACAGTGTATGGCCAATCAGGGAAATCAAACACCCTGCATACATGAGGCCTCATAAGATTGTACTGTGTATGACCAATCAGAGAACTCAAACACCCTGCATACATGAGGCCTTATAGAGATTGTACAGTGTATGACCAATCAGAGAACTCTCTCTGCTCCCACAGTAAACACACAAACCTCTCATACACACTTCTGAGCTGTCACTGTGCCAGGAGCAGCCTGTCGCCCTCCTCCACCTGTAGGGGGCGCTCCAATGGCTGCCAGGGCATGGTGGTGTTTGTAGTGGCCGGGCACCTATAGGGCTGCAGGCTGCTCTGGGCCCAGTGGTGCCCCATGTGCGGACACGTGACTCACTGTCAGCGCCCAGGGAGTGGGTACTCTGCAGGTCTCCGCCCACTTTCCGGTCCTACATAGCGGGCTCCGCTCCGGTCAGGGTCGTCTTAGGCGGCTTGCGTCTACGCCGGTGCCATGGCACCCTCAGAGCCCTCTCCCCCCACCCTCCGCTCCAGAATGGGCTCCTGGGCGGAGGGTTAAACAATCTGTGGCCGAGTCCCTCTGGCTCCCCAGTGCGCATGCGCCTTGGCTGTCCAACCTGGCCTCCGTAGACGCGCAAGCCGATTCCCCGGCGGCCATGTTTGGTATTGGCAAGTGGTGACGTGGGCTGGTGGGAGTGCTGGCAGACGACGCTTCCTAGACAGCGAATAGAGATGACAGCTGTTCGAGATTTCCAGGGACGGCCACAGATTTTAGTATCCCCCGCGGGGATTTCTGTGAGTGTACCTGGCTTTTCAGGATGGATCAGCTGTACAAGAAGAACATGAGAAGGATTGTTCTATGTGCGGAATATCACACATTCTGCAATACATCAACCAGGAAAATGTCACCGCCCATCTTTACAGAGGCCTCGCCCCCTTTCTGCACCTATTGATAGATTGGGAGGGCAATAGAAACAAAATCCTATTGTACAAATGAACATTTACTGGTTGTAGATCTCAGACATGAAACATGAACAAAGCACATCCTTCCATAGTGTGCACTTGTCTCTATCCAGAGCACTAAGCCTAGGTTCACACTGATGTGGTCCAAGCTGAATCCGTTTTGCAGTGCGATTTGAAGGAGCAGCAGTTGATGCGTCCCAATATCATTTTAATATGTTTTTTATGCGATTTGAATAGTTGTGATTTCTGTCCTGGTCTCTGTGCACTATGACATGAACACGGGATGGGAGGTGAAGAAGGAAGCAAGGGCTTGCAGAAAACATACTGGAATCATGTTACTTTGGGACAGATAAGCACTTTGTATGCGGTTACCATTCAAGTCTATGGAGCTAGAAATTGCACCGCACCGCTCGAAACTCTTACACAGGGGCGGATCCAGGGGGGGGGGGGGCAACAGGGCAATTGACCATCTGTCATACTCACTTGCTTGCTGTTTTTTTTTTTTTTTTTGCGCCTGATCTCCCGGATTTGGGGACCCGGTACCGGCCGGTCGTAGGTCCCCTGGGCCCCAATCTTGGCACACATGTAGCCCAATATCTCCTCTACAAGTGTGCAAAGTTTGGTGTCTGGGAGACCTACGGCCGGGGAGAACCGATTTTTCAAAGCCGGGCACTCCTTCCATAGACTCCCATGTAAACATCAGTCTAGTCATGGGCACAGTGAAGCATGGGCACAGTGAGGCATGCAGATGGACACCCTAGGCTTATACTCGAGTCAATACGTTTTCCCAGTTTTTTGGGGTAAAATGAGGTGCCTCGGCTTATATTCGGGTCGGCTCATACTTGAGTATATACAGTACTTGTTCTGCGGATGCCGCTGCCTCTCTGAGTCTCTCTCTGTTTCTCACATCAGCCGGTCAGCGGCGCCGAGAGAGAGACTCGTATAATGTAGTTACGCGGCGCACTGACACGATACCAGGAGCGGAGGAGGAGGTGGGTGGAGCCTCTTCCCTGCACTCGTTGCTAACGCCTGGGCCGCTTGGCGTCTAGCAACGAGTGACGTCAGTGAGTCACGTCGGGCCGCTCTGCGGGCGGGTGCATTAGCGAGCGGCTCCACAGACGGGTAAGAAAGCGGGCGGCTCCGCTTGTGGCGCGGTTCGTGGGCGGACGGCGCGGTTCGTGGGCAGACCGTGCTGCTCAGTGGGTTGGCAGCGCAGGTGAGAGTGAGAGAGCAGGCTCAGTGTGGCAGCTGGCCAATCAGCTAGCCGGGAGTGGGGGAGCAGAGAGATGAGATCATCTCTCACCGCCCATGAATGCCCTGCATTCCTGCAGTGACTTCCGCCCTCACTGTGCAGGCAGCAGAGAGATTACATTATCTCTCTGCTGCCTGACTCTGGGAGTCTGGGACACAGCAAGAGACAACCAAAACTACACCTTAGCAGGCAAGTTAGTGACAATCCGCAAATTGTGTCAGGTGACGTGGCAAATGACAATCTGCATCTGGTGGCAGGCAAGTGACAATCAGCAAGGTGTGGCAGGTGACGTGGCAAATGACTATCTGCATCTGGTGGCAGGCAAGTGACAATCAGCAAGGTGTGGCAGGTGGCGTGGCAAGTGACAATCCGCAAGGTGTGGCAAGTGACAATCCACAAGATGTGGCAGGTGACGTGGCAAGTGACAATCCGCAACGTGTGGCACTAGTGTGGCATTAGTGACACACGCTCAGGGCTCCCACTAATTGCAGGCGACAGTGGCAAGTGACACACTCGGGGCTCCCACTGATTCTGCATTGAACTATTTAATTTTATATAATAATGTAATAATAGAAATAATGTGTTTCAATCATCCTGACACCATAACAACCATGGTGTCGGGATGATTGAAGCGCCGACACCAGCCATTTCCCCGATAAATTTCCCACAAAAAAAACATATTTTTTGGCAGTGCCCCTCCCGAGAAAAGACTCTGGATCCGCCCCTGCTCTCACAGGGCCCTTTTTAAAATCACATCAGATTCCCACTGCATACACACTCTCCGGACACTTTATTAGGGACATCGGTTCAAGTGCTTAATAACACAAATTGTTAATCAGCCAATCACATGGCAGCAGCTCAATGCATTTAGTCATATAGACGTGAAGCTAAAGTTCAAATCGGGCATCAGAAAGGGGATTTAAGTGACTTTGAACGCGACATGTTTATTGGTGCCAGACGGGCTGGTCTGAGTATTTAAAACAACTGCTGATGGCAGGGACATTGTCCAACGTCTGCGTTCGGCGTTCCCTCTGAGATGGGCGACCCACACTATCCGTTACCTGGAAGTCGATATTACCTCCGACCCCTCTGACCTGTATTCTGCGAATTTCGCCCCACTACTTCTCCGCCATTGGCATTCCCTCACGTTAACATGGTTTGGCCGCTGCAATACCCTCAAGATGACTTTGTTGCCTAGCATACTGTACCTGCTGCAGGCGCTTCCTATTCGCCTCCCCCTAGTATTTTTCAAGCCAGTTGACTCTACATTCCGAGATTTCATTTTGTCCAATCGCAAGCCACGCATTAGGCTTCAACTTCTCCATCTCGCGAAACATAGGGGTGGGGTGTGCCTCCTGGACATGAGAGCCTAATACAGGGTGGCTCACCTCACCAGGTTAGTGGACTGGCACTGGGTGGCCATGGAAAGTGAGGATTCTAGAGACACAGCCAAGAGCTGGCCCTGGATCACCACACCTCTGCCAAGGGACCTCACTGATCATCCCACATTAGGCAGCACACTATCAGTGGCCAGAGATGCCTTTTGGCACTCCTCGGTGTCTCCGCTACCCTCCCCTATGGTGCCGGTTCTGGGTAATCCAGAATATACACCCGGCCTTCAGAACCCTCACTTCAAGCGACTGGCTGTAGTGACTGTGGGGCCCGACGGCCAACTCTCCTCTGAAGCCATGGTGTCTGCCCCCCCCCCCCCCCCCCGGACTTCTGGAGCGGCCTACAGTTGCGTAACTTCCTCCGCAGGTGTTCGCGGACCCCGGGCATCTCACTTCAGCTAACAGGACTGGAACCCTTTTGTCACCGCGGGGAGTCACAGCCTCTCGCTAATCTACTCCTCCTTGACTCGACCAGCGGAAGGATACATTCCCCCGTTCCTCTGTAAGTGGGAAGCGGATCTCGGCATCCAATTCACTGACTCTCAGAGGGAGAAGATTCTCCACTTTGCTCAGAAGTCCTCCATAGCCACTAGAGTCCAAGAGACCTGTTACAAGATCATGACCCGATGGTATAGGGTACCCACTACTCTACACCGTTTCTTCCCGCAAGTCCCTAGTCTGTGTTGGCATTGTGGCATTGCAGAGGGAACGATGTTACACATTTTTTGGGACTTCCCCAAACTCTGACCTTTTTGGCTCGAGGTGACCCGCACGATCAAACACTTGACTAACGTTTCTCTGGGAAGGGAACCCCGCGGCCTGCTTGCTTCACCTTTCGGAGTGGCCCATCAAGAAATACAAAGCCTCCCTCACCATCCAGCTACTGAGCGCTGCCAAGGCTTGCATCCCCCTCTGTTGGAGATCGGAGAATCCGCCGGCGCAATCCCTGTGGGTTTCTAAAGTGAACGAACTAAGAGATATGGAGGATTTCACCGCCACCTTGCACAACAGGGAGGAGAACTTTCGTGAGACCATGGCAACACTTCATTTATACCTCTGTGAGGTTGCGCAGTCTGGCTGACTCTTTGGACATGCGTTGCTTCCTAGCCGGGGGGGCACTACTCCTATTTTACCTTTCTACTATCTATCTTTACATCCCACTGCTTCTCTACCTTTCTACTTCCCCTCTTACCTTTTGTTTCTCTTTCATTCTCTCCTTGCCTTTGTCCCCATCTTGCCTTAAGAGATGTCTGACCCCCCCACCCTCTCCTCCTCTGTCCACCCCCCTTCCCCATAATTTTTACCCAGTCATGGGCTGTTTTGATCAGATACTGTGAATATACTAATGTACATTACCCACATCATGGTGTCCCATGTCTGGGCTCAGCTGGTCATCGGAATGTTCTGCCTCCCGAGCAGCTGTGAGAGTTTATTGTATGTTGCATTGCATACGTTATTATATGTTCTGGGTCACGCAGGTAGTTGTCTGGATGCCTCCCCGGCTTCACACACTGACATTATCTCTATACCGTACCATTTTATTGTGCCTTACATGCTGTGTATTGCCGGGGTATTTGATATGCTTACTGTGCGACTCTTTTTGATCTTTCTGTATGATTTTTACTATGTATCTCTGCTATCTGTATTGACTGTTAACCACACTTTCTTTGAAAATAAAGGAATTACAAAAAAAAAAAACTGCTGATCATCTGGGATTTTCACGCACAACCATCTCCAAGGTTTATAGAGAATGGCCCAAAAAAGAGAAAATATCCAGTGAGCGTCAGTTGTGTGGAGGAAAATGCCTTCTTGATGTCAGAGGCCAGAGGAGAATGGGCAGACTGCTTTGAGATGATAGAAAGGCAACGGTAAGGGTCCTTTCACACGGACGTGTCCGTGTGCGGGCTCCACTTTGCTCAGCGGGGATCGCTCCGTTGATCCCCGCTGAGCAGGCAGAGGACAGGTCTGTCTCTGCATATTGTGCAGGGACCGACCTGTCAGAGCGCCGCTCTCCCCTATGGGGGATCGGATGACGATGGACCGTAGAGTCCGTTTTCATCCGATCCGATCTGCCAGATGGATGGAAAATAGGGTTTCCATCCGTCACACTTTGGCGGATCGGAGCGGGTCGGATGTCAGCGGGCATGTCACTGCTGACAACCGTCCCTCCATAGAGGTGCACGGAGCGTCCGTTCAGGTCTGCTTAAAAAACTGACAGGCGGCCCGTGTGAAAGGGGCCTAACTCAAATAACACCTTGTTACACCCAAGGCATGCAAAATACCATCTCTGAAAGCACAACACATCGAACCTTGAAGCAGATGGGCTACAGCAGCAGAAGACCACAATGGGTGCCACTCCTGTCAGTTAAGAACAGGAAACTGAGGCTACAATTCGTACAGGCTCACCAAAATGGAACAATCCAAGATTGGGAAAACATTGCCTGGTCTGATGAGTCCCGATTTCAGCTGCAACATTCAGATGGTAGGGTCAGAAGTTGGTGTACCTAAAAAAAGTGGCCAGTAAGTGTATATGAACAGCCTCCACAGAAAATCATGTTATTTCTCTTGTCATGTGTACTAGAACGCATCAGAAATCACATCAGTGTAAACCAGGGCTAATGCCGCGTACACAAGACCGTTTTTCATGACGAGAAAAATGCCATTTTTTAATTTGGTCATTAACCACTTCAATACCATGCACTTATACAGCTTCCTGCCCAAGCCAATTTTGAGCTTTCAGCGCTGTCGCAATTTGAATGACAATTGCGCGGTCATGCTACACTGTACCCAAACAAATTTTTTATCATTTTGTTCCCACAAATAGAGCTTTCTTTCGGTGGTATTTGATCGCCTCTGCGATTTTTATTTTTTGCACAACAAATAAAAAAAGAGCGAAAATTAAAAAAAAAACTAAGTTTTTCTTTGTTTCTGTTAATTTTTTTTGTAAATAAGTACCTTTTCTACTTCAATGACGGGCACTGATAAGGCGGCACTGAAGGGCACTGATAAGGCGACACTGATGGGCACCGATGAGGTGGCACCAATGAGGTGGCACTGATGGGCACTGATAGGCGGCACTGATATGTGGCACTGGTATGCGGCACTGATGGGCACTCATAGGTGGCACTGATTGGCACTCATAGGTGGCACTGATTGGCACTCATAGGCGGCACTGATTGGCACTCATAGGCGGCACTGATGGGCACTTATAGGTGGCACTGATGGGCACTTATGGGTGGCACTGATAGGTGGCATGGACGGGCACTGATAGGTGGGCACGGATGGGCACTGATAGGTGGCACTGATGGACACTAGTAGGTAGCATTGGTGGCACTGGTGCCCAGCAATGCCAGCCACCACACATTGTGAAAGTGCCAGTCAGTGCCCATTTGTGGGCACTGATTGGCATATTTTTTTTATGTTTTTATTTTTTTACTACATGTGGATGGCCATGGGGGCCATCCACATGATTGGGGCTTCCCTGGTGGTCCTGGGGGGCTTCCCTGGTGGTCTAGTGTGGGTATCCGATGGGGGGCTGCGCTGATAAACAATCAGCGCGAACCCCCCCCTGTCAGGAGAGCCGCCGATCGGCTCTCCTCTACTCGCGTCTGTCAGACGCGAGTGAGGAAGAGCCGATCAACGGCTCTTCCTGTTTACATTGTGATCAGCCGTGATTCGACACAGCTGATCACGTGGTAAAAAGCCTCCGACGGAGGCTTTTTACCGAGATCAGTGTAGCGGTGGGTCAGACTGACCCACCGCTCCACCGATCGCCGCGATGCGCGCCCCCCCGGCCGCGCGGCGGCTGTTATCCCACAGGACGTCATATGACGTCCTGTGTGGATAACTGAACCACTTCCCGGACGTCAATCTGCTATTGACGGGGCGGGAAGTGGTTAAAAACGATCGTGTGTAGGCTCCAGAGCATTTTTCACGACATGAAAAATGGGCATTAAAAATTTGGAACATGCTCTAATTTTTCTCGTCGTTTTTCACGTCGTCGTTTTTCTCATCATGAAAAACGGCCGTGTGTAGGCTTTAACGACGTGAAAAAAACGCACATGCTCAGAAGCAAGTGATGAGACGGGAGCCCTTGTTCTGGTAAAACTAGCGTTCGTAATGGAGATAGCACATTCGTCACGCTGTAACGGACTGAAGAGCACGAGGCTGAAAAGCGCGAATCGTCTCTCACCAAACTTTACTAACACGAGGATCAGCAAAAGCAGCCCAAAGGGTGGCGCCATCCGAATGGAACTTCCCCTTTATAGTGCCGTCGTACATTTCGTACGTCACCGCGCTTTGCTCGAGCATTATTTTTCATGATCGTGTGTAGGCAAGGCAGGCTTGAGAAGAGTCACGTCGAGAAAAACATTGTTTTTTTCAATGTCATTAAAAACAGTCGTGTGTACGCGGCATCAGTGTAATTTCTGTCTGCTGCTTCGTTCCTCTGCTATCAGTATGAATCACTGCTGACAAGGTTTCCTGACACCAAGAGAAAAAAGGTGACAGGGGAGGGAGCTCCATCTGATTGACAGCCTTAGCTCTGTTCCTGTGTGCTGTGTGAAGGGAGGGGGCGTGTCTCTTTCCTCCAATCAGCTTTCAGAGCTCTCCTCACTGAGCTCTGCAAAGTGTAATTTTATCTTCCCACCCCTTTTTCCTGACAGCTCAGACAAGCTTTATAAATTCTGGGTTTTAAATGGCTGTAGAGAAGAGAAAACTTGAAATAAACAGGCACAATTTATGTAGGAGGGTTTGTTTTATCTCTGTGTATCACCTGAGGCCCATCACTTCACTGAGTATATGTAAGGGTTTAGGCCTGGTTCACACTTGTCCGACAAACGCTCCGACATTGGGAGCTCATGTCGCATGACGGGTGAAAATCAATGTTTCCCTATGGGAGCCGTCTTAACTGGTCTGACACATGTCGGTCCGACTTTGAAGATGCTCCATGTACTACTTTGGTCTGACTTTGACCGGTGAAAACACCGCCGTGAAACCCGACGTGAAAAACGAGGACCGGCTTGGTCCCCTACACACGGCCGTTTTTCACAACATGTTTTCTTTTGGTCGAGAAAACCGGCCGTGTGTAGGCTCCCTAGCAGTGTTTCCCTATGGCAAAACTGCAGCGGAAAAAAATGCCGCGATTCGCGACGAGAAAAATTAGAGCATGTTCTAATTTTTCTCGTCGTAATTCTTGTCGTTTTTCTCGTCGGGAAAAATGCTGGAAAGCCTACATACGGCCGTTTTTCTCGTCCAAGAGAAAAAATTTAATTTTTCCAGACGAGAAAAGTGATCGTGTATACGCGGCATTACTTTCAAGGCATGTTGTGAATGATAAATATCACAGTTGCTTGTGCTCTCAACCATCCTGTCAATCCATCAAATGGCCGGTGTCATAACTGATCACATGTGCAGCACCATGGCAACAGTAGATCAAACAGAGGCTAAGATGGCAGTTTCCTTTGCTGCCAAGGATAGTTTTAGTTCTGTTTTAAAGCGTTTTTTACCCCAACACTTCACATTCCTGATATGTTCCTGCTGTACCATGTACTTATATAAAGAAGTATCCTGTTCTCTTTGTATTGCTTCCATTATGTGAAATCCCTGGTGTTCCTGCCAGTCCCCTTGCTTTCTTATTAAAACGGACCACCCTAAGCAGAAGAGCACACCATGGGTCAGTTCTCTAGCTGTGCTGAGAACTTAGTCTGCTCTCCTCCAATGATCAGAGTTGTCCTCACACGCCCCCCTATTCAGCATTTCACTGGGAAGCTCAGTGTTCTGTTGTTTCTCCTCCCCCCAGCATTTATGCAGCTGAGAACAGAGGGGATGTGATCACTTATGAAAAAAGGTATTTGTATACACAAATGTTTTGCTTTTCATTTCTATTTTAAACTGAATAGGTTGTTTTACAAGGTGATCGTTTACACAAAACAGGATTATGCCTCTTCAATTAGGTGAAATCTTTCTCTCTCCATGCACCCAATCTCCATCACCATAATTTTCTGGGGTTAATACAACTAAGGGGCTGTGACAGGTTTTCACCAAGGGAGCCCAACTATGTCCACCCTCTCCACCCAGCTGCACCAATCATAGAAGCAGTATTACAGGCTCTATGAATGGAGGGGACAGACCTTCAATCACCCGCTCTTCCTCAGCA
The DNA here is from genome assembly GCA_029206835.1 of Rana muscosa. Classification (NCBI taxonomy): domain Eukaryota; kingdom Metazoa; phylum Chordata; class Amphibia; order Anura; family Ranidae; genus Rana; species Rana muscosa. The sequence goes on from CM055124.1 coordinate 205,727,048, forward strand.
CAAGAGACACATCCTGCTGAATGTATATTATCTCCCTTGTGCTGATTTTCCTGTTTTTCCTTTTGGCTGAACTTAGGCTTTACAAACGTTCCCTTCCCCCCTCTTCCTACCTGCCCTGCATACCCCTTAAAAAAAAGAAAAACATCTGTGCACTTATTTTTTTATTAATCCAGTCTGGTCACGCGATTGAGGAGCTCCAGCTTCCCTGTGTAAAAGAATGCTCTACAACGGCTGTGAATTCCAGGAGCCCCGACATCAGCCATAGGCTCCCTTCTCTCTTCTAAGTACACAAATCTTTTTTTATACAGAGTTGGCAGGATCCACTGTGGATCGCTCTTCAGAGGGTGCCACAAATGTAAACAAGCCTTTACCGTTTATTTCCTTTAGAAAGCAGCTACAGCCTGAGTAGAAAAGCCTGTCCCCTGCCTGCAAGCTGCAGAGAAGGACCCCTGCTCTCTGTGAGGGTGCCGCACATTAAGGGGGTGTCAGTCCAGGGGTGTGCAGTGTGAGGTTAGATCGCAGCAGGGCCGTCATAATTAAAGGGCGCCCCTGCACTTTCCCAGCCTTGTAAGCATCAGAAGACGTTTATCGGGTCGGCAGGGGGCCAAGCGGTGCGGGGGAGGGGGGCTGCCTGTCTCCCCAGTCATCCAATCAGGCAGGCTGTCTATACAGCCCTAACCTGCCCCTATAATACCCTATGCAGCCCTAACCTGCCCCTATAGTACCCTATAAGCCCTAACCTTCCCCTATAGTACCCTATACAGCCCTAACCTGCCCCTATAGTACCCTATACAGCCCTAACCTGCCCCTATAGTACCCTATACAGCCCTAACCTTCCCTTATAGTACCCTATACAGCCCTAACCTGCCCCTATAGTACCCTATACAGCCCTAACCTGCCCCTATAGTACCCTATACAGCCCTAACCTGCCCCTATAGTACCCTATACAGCCTTAACCTTCCCCTATACAGCCCTAACCTTCCTCTATAGTACCCTATACAGCCCTAATCTGCCCCTATAGTACCCTATACAGCCCTAACCTTCCCCTATAGTACCCTATACAGCCCTAACCTTCCCCTATAGTACCCTATACAGCCCTAACCCTCCCCTATAGTACCCTATACAGCCCTAACCTTCCCCTATAGTACCCTATACAGCCCTAACCTTCCCCTATAGTACCCTATACAGCCCTAACCTTCCCTTATAGTACCCTATACAGCCCTAACCTGCCCCTATAGTGCCCTATACAGCCCTAACCTGCCCCTATAGTACCCTATACAGCCCTAACCTGCCCCTATAGTACCCTATACAGCCTTAACCTTCCCCTATACAGCCCTAACCTTCCTCTATAGTACCCTATACAGCCCTAATCTGCCCCTATAGTACCCTATACAGCCCTAACCTTCCCCTATAGTACCCTATACAGCCCTAACCCTCCCCTATAGTACCCTATACAGCCCTAACCTTCCCTTATAGTATCCTATACAGCCCTAACCTTCCCCTATAATACCCTATACAGCCCTAACCTGCCCCTATAGTACCCTATACAGCCCTAACCTGCCCCTATAGTACCCTATACAGCCTTAACCTTCCCCTATACAGCCCTAACCTTCCTCTATAGTACCCTATACAGCCCTAACCTGCCCCTATAGTACCCTATACAGCCCTAACCCTCCCCTATAGTACCCTATACAGCCCTAACCTTCCCTTATAGTATCCTATACAGCCCTAACCTGCCCCTATAATACCCTATGCAGCCCTAACCTGCCCCTATAGTACCCTATAAGCCCTAACCTTCCCCTATAGTACCCTATACAGCCCTAACCTGCCCCTATAGTACCCTATACAGCCCTAACCTGCCCCTATAGTACCCTATACAGCCCTAACCTTCCCTTATAGTACCCTATACAGCCCTAACCTGCCCCTATAGTACCCTATACAGCCCTAACCTGCCCCTATAGTACCCTATACAGCCCTAACCTGCCCCTATAGTACCCTATACAGCCTTAACCTTCCCCTATACAGCCCTAACCTTCCTCTATAGTACCCTATACAGCCCTAATCTGCCCCTATAGTACCCTATACAGCCCTAACCTTCCCCTATAGTACCCTATACAGCCCTAACCTTCTCCTATAGTACCCTATACAGCCCTAACCCTCCCCTATAGTACCCTATACAGCCCTAACCTTCCCCTATAGTACCCTATACAGCCCTAACCTTCCCCTATAGTACCCTATACAGCCCTAACCTTCCCTTATAGTACCCTATACAGCCCTAACCTGCCCCTATAGTGCCCTATACAGCCCTAACCTGCCCCTATAGTACCCTATACAGCCCTAACCTGCCCCTATAGTACCCTATACAGCCTTAACATTCCCCTATACAGCCCTAACCTTCCTCTATAGTACCCTATACAGCCCTAATCTGCCCCTATAGTACCCTATACAGCCCTAACCTTCCCCTATAGTACCCTATACAGCCCTAACCCTCCCCTATAATACCCTATACAGCCCTAACCTTCCCTTATAGTATCCTATACAGCCCTAACCTTCCCCTATAATACCCTATACAGCCCTAACCTGCCCCTATAGTACCCTATACAGCCCTAACCTGCCCCTATAGTACCCTATACAGCCTTAACCTTCCCCTATACAGCCCTAACCTTCCTCTATAGTACCCTATACAGCCCTAACCTGCCCCTATAGTACCCTATACAGCCCTAACCCTCCCCTATAGTACCCTATACAGCCCTAACCTTCCCTTATAGTATCCTATACAGCCCTAACCTTCCCCTATAATACCCTATACAGCCCTAACCTGCCCCTATAGTACCCTATACAGCCCTAACCTGCCCCTATACAGCCTTAACCTTCCCCTATACAGCCCTAACCTTCCTCTATAGTACCCTATACAGCCCTAACCTGCCCCTATAGTACCCTATACAGCCCTAACCTTCCCCTATAGTACCCTATACAGCCCTAACCTTCCCCTATAGTACCCTTTACAGCCCTAACCCTCCCCTATAGTACCCTATACAGCCCTAACCTTCCCTTATAGTATCCTATACAGCCCTAACCTTCCCCTATACTACCCTATACAGCCCTAACCTGCCCCTATAGTACCCTATACAGCCTTAACCTTCCCCTATAGTACCCTATACAGCCCTAACCTTCCCCTATAGTACCCTATACAGCCCTAACCTGCCCCTATAGTACCCTAACCTGCCCCTATAATACCCTATACTACCCTAACCTGCCCCTATAATACCCTATACAGCCCTAACCTGCCCCTATAATACCCTATACAGCCCTAACCTGCCACCATAATACCCTATACTGCCCTAGCTTACCACCATAATACCCTATACTGCCCTGACCTGCAACCATAATACCTTATACAGCCCTAGCCTGCCATTATAATACTCTAACCTTCTTAAACTGAGCTGCAGTCGCGGCAAATCACACACTGTCGCTCAAAAGAAGCTCCTGCTCCTTTTTAAGCGAAACACTTCACGCGCTGCGATTTTGTCAGGGGGTGCCAGAAATAGGATCCCCCGGGTGTCAAATGCCCTAGGTACGCCCCTGAGTCAGAGCTCAAGTTCTCCAATCAGCAGTGAGCTCAAGTTCTCCAATCAGAAAATGTGGGCTTTGCTAATTGCAGAGCTATAAGTCTGACTTATGGCGGGGGCATGTGGGACCTCTGCAAACAGACCACGGCTTCTGCACAGAGAGCATGGGCCCTTTTCTGCAGCATGCTGGCAGGTACAGGCTTCTCTACTCATTGGTTCTACCTCAAAGGGGGAAAATATTCAGGTGCATACCCCCCACCCCCAAGGACTAAGCCTGCAGTGATGGCAAACCTTGGCACCCCAGATGTTTTGGAACTACATTTCCCATGATGCTCCTGCACTCTGCAGTGTGGTTGAGCATCGTGGGAAATGTAGTTCCAAAACGTCTGGAGTGCCAAGGTTCCCCATCACGCAGAGTATATTTTATCTCATTCAGTTTTAAATAAAAAGATAGATTTTTAAACAAGGATTTAATGCTACATTAAACAACTGGGGGAAAAAAAAACACTTATGCGGCCAGACTTTGCCACGGGCAAAACTCTGTCGGAATTTCCGACGGTAAAAAAAGAGAACCTGCTCTCTATCTAAGTCCGTCGGAAATTCAGACGGGAAAAGTCCGATGGGGCATACACACGGTCGGAATATCCGATGAAAAGCTCCCATCTGACTTTTTCCACCGGAAATTCCGACCGTGTTTAAGCGGCATTAGGTATTATTCTTAGCGGAATCTTGAATTGGCCAGGTTGGTTATCTGCAGTGCAGGGTGTTTATTACAATGTCTCTATCTATCTATGATGTGGTCAGCGAGTAGACAGGAGGGGCGGTGTAATCCACGGAGTGCTTGCACAGATGACTTAGTTGTGTAGTATGTAAGAAGGGAGCTTTAGCTTCAGAAAGATAATCTTGTTATGCAAGACGATGAATTTATATGAAGATTAAGTGTGTGTTGTGATAAAGGCTTTACACGTGTGGAAGTATATTATATATATTTCAATAGGTCAGTGAGGGAAAAATCATTATAAAATATACCATATTTTTAAAGTAACTTTAAAGCTAATCAATATAAAATAGGGTGACCAGACATCCCCCCTTTCCGGGACAGTCCCCGGATTGAGGACACTGTCCCTGGACCAAATCTGTCCCCAGTTTTGTCCCCGGATTGGATTTGAACAGGGGCTGGGGCAATTTCAATGACAGTCAGTGCAGAATTTAAAAAAATATATATTCTGAATTACACACCGCTGCTCCGCCGCTCCTACTAGCTTAGGGGGTTGTATTTCTTTCCATTATCTGTGCCCCTTTCTGATGATCATGTGCTGGTCGGAGAGCAGGGAATATTTCTTCAGTTTCGGGTGCATGCCCATCCAGCTCCGCTTACATGTTCTTCTGCCTTGGCTCAAGTCCCGGCCAGCCGCCTGCTTGCTTATCTCCTTGTCTTCCCTTGCGGAGTGATCTTCCTCTGCACCCCACCCAGTGGTAGCCTGGGCCCAAAGAGTAAGACTTGACAGGCTGTGAGGCGGGCGGCGGCGGCGATGGGCAGAGAGTCGCTGATTGCCACCATTACTAGTAAAAAAATAAAAAAAATGTCCCCGGATTTAATTTTAAAATGTGGTCACCTTAATATAAAATATACTATATATCTAAAGTAACTTTAAAGCTGAACTCCAGGAATTATGTGCATAGAATAATTGCATGCATATCTCATATCTGAGGGGTCGCTACAAAAGCTGGAAATTGCTGTCGTCGTGGTTGCAATCTTCCGGGTCCTGCACAGGTTCTGTTCCGCTCCACTGAACTCCGACCACTGGGGGTCACTCACCGCTATTCTAATGCCTTGTATCTTTTGCAATGGACATGTAGCGCCCTGTTCCTATTGAATAGGAGCTATGTGGTAAATTTAGTGTTATCTGAGCTGTAAATAGCTCAGAGTGATTGTGTAAAGTGATTTGCTTCTGTTCCAATTTGGCTGTGTTGTGCGCATTTCTCACTGTTGCCAGTAGGTGTCACTGTCACCACAGGCCAGTGTGAGAAATACAGCAGGCTAAGTGCATTGACTGTTCTTTCCCAGAAACAGCCCAGTGGGAGTGTTCTACTGCTGTGCATTCTGGGAGAGGATATTTAAGGGACAGACGCCATGATTATTTCTCTCTGACCTCATGGCCCTCCTGGCCTAAGGTACGTGGCAGTTGCTCTCTTCTACCTCAGGCCCTGCTGGCTCGAGGCTGTGTTACTACAATTAGGCCCAGAAGTCTGTCTGGGGCCTACTTAACTGAAGGTGGTCCTGTGCTCTCTTGCCTGCGCAGAAGAAGCCACTCAAACTGAGAAGATTCCAAGGGGGGACCCTTGCTGGAGAGAACCGGGCTGAAGGCTGGTTTCTCAGGAAGGGCCTGGTGACTCGTTTGGAGGATGCACCCAAGTTAACCTACCTCACACTACTGCCGGACGGCTTAAAGGGTCTGGTACTGCGCAGCTGTTCTATAACTAACTGACTGCTGGCTAAACAATCCTGTGGCAGAGGATTATCCAGGAGTCCCACTTATCGCTAAGTCTGTGGCAGAGACTTGTCCGTGCTTCATGCCGGCTGCTAGGTCGGTGTGAGACTCCTATCAGGTTGTCGCAAGATCCAGAGACAGAAAGCTGTTTGTCCTCTGGATCCAAGAACCTCATCAGTGATCTGCAAATAAGGTATCTGAACTTCCCCTAACCCTCTATCCTTCTACTACTGAAAGTTGTTTAATAAAGCATTGGAAAAAGACTGAAGTGACTGGCGCTCACATCTGTTTGAAACTTCCTAACATAGACTCTTAGTTCTGGAACGGTGAAAGGTGGGGTAACGGCAGGACCCAAATTTAATCCAGCAGCCCTCTAGGGGGTATCGCTACAGACACAAGGGATTCTTTGATTGGATGAGGTGGAGAAGACGTGTTGGCATCACAATCTCTTTGTCCAGTCAGAGAACCCCTTGTATTCATTGGATTTAATACAAGGCATTCTACAATTGGCAGCGGTTTCCAGATTCCCCAGCAGTTTATTAGAGGAGTAATGTATACTTACATTGTGCCAAACTGGACCACGGTAAGTATGCAATACAAATACCTCCTGCTGTTCAGCTTTTTCTAAAAGAAAGCCACTTTTCAGCCACTGAAATAATTATATATATAAATATTTTTACCTTCTCAAAGGTACAGCTTGGCTAGGAATAAATGTAAAAATGGAAACAGGCGCCAATGGTTGATAATTAAATAGTGATTAACAAAATTATACACCAGTGCAGCTCCAAAATTAGTGCAAATTACTAATACAAGATAAAGAAAAATATAAAAGGGCGCAGCAAATGTATAATGTCCAGAATGTGAATAATAAATTATATAATCAAAAACAATTGCAGAAATGATGAGTGATACTGTATTCAAAAATGGTCAAACTCCAACCACCGTGCTCTTGAAAGGGTGCAAATAAACGAATATGTGCTTCACCCGACGTGACAATCAAATGTGCTCACCAGAACTAATCGGCCATGAATGACCATCAGGCATGTAACAGGTACTCTTTGTTCCCACTCGCTCCAATCTTCAGTACACCAAACAAGATAACTTCTCTAGGGCAAGCTGGATAGCGATCCTCCACTCTGAATGGATCAAAAAGCTCCCCAGCAAAGAGCCACAAGGAAACGGATATAGTATAATACCGTTTTTATTTAAAAGGAACAAGATAAAATAGCATACATCAAGGTACACTAACAGCTGTGTAAGGAGGCACTGGCCAAGCTGTTTGTTGCAAAACGCATGGAGGCCTGAGCTAACATCAGCGCTGTAGATCAAAAACTAAAATCATACCACTCCAGTGTAAGGCAGGCTGTCACTTTCTATGCATTTCGCGGGGTACGCGTCATCAGGAAAATGGCGCCGGCCTCTGTGTCCTGGAGTTTTATGGAGGAGGTTATTGTGTGATAGGCTGGAAGAGTCTCCTCAAATTAAGGCACTATATGCAATAACGTGTGCCAGTCCACAGGAAGAAGGCGTCGCCGCCATGTCTCCGGAGACCAAACTGGTCACGTGCATACCAATAATGTACTGTGTGATCAACCTGAGTCTGCTGGTCCACAGCAAAATGGCGGCGACACCCCGACGCAGTGGACCGAAACAGACCAGCCGTCCACAAAGTTAGCTGATCCATAACACAGCGGCGTGTCAAATCGCATGTCAAATCGGGGGCAATGGCACCGTGCTAACCGGTGCTACGCCGCATCTGCGGCGCTACACCAATTTCAAAAAGTCGTTTCTGTACTACTTTTTGCGTTTCCGGTCCGCGATTTACATTGACATTTGTGCACATATCTCTGTAATCGCGGCCGAAATCGGGACTGACAGGCGGGAGTGAAATCGTGCGAGTTCAGCTGAACTCGCATGGCTTCACTCCCGCAGCCAAGTGTGAACCTGGGCTAAATGTAACTTGAGAAGTAATATTTTGGCGGGCATTATCTGTAAATCTGTAAAACTTTGGACTGGTATATTGTATTGTTTTTCAAAAATGAATTTTGGCGGCTCAAACAAACTGCACATAGAGCACTCTGACGGTGTGTGGGCATGTGTGACATCAGAATGACATTGTGTCATGCATTTTAAAAACGTGTGACTCTTATTGAGAATGTAAACCAATTCTGGTGGCGATCTTGGCTCCTCCTCTTCTTTTTAGGAAAACCATAACCAGCCGCTTGCTATGGGGAGAACGTTGTCCGCGCGCTCCCAACCTGTGTGTCTATGGAGCCGCTCCATAGACTTACACAGCGGGACTTAGGCCCGCCCCCCACTTCCTCTTCACTGCATTTGATTGACAGCAGCAAGAGCTAATGGTTCCTGCTGCTTCTCGAATTCTGTGTCAAGAGGAAGTAAGGGGAGAAAAGATGCAGCGGTGCACAGCGCTGATCTCTTCTCCCCTCTTTCTCTTCACACAGGGAAGGGGGGGCACAGGGAGACTGTAAATGTTTTTTAACTTAATGCAAGTGTAGCGGGTGTTTGTTTTAAGGCCCAGAGACTACCATACCCAGGATGCATTTCCCCACGCAAGGACTGCTGGGGCGGGATATTTAACAAAGGGGCCGACCGGAGTACGGTCTCTTTGGACATCGCCCGCCCAGCAAGTGGAACTCTCTGCTGCGTCTGCTGTTCTGGAGAGGGCCTGAAGCCTAGGCCCTGTATTGCCAAAGAGCCTTCCGTTTCCACCGAGGAGCCTGAGGGACGTCTCATCCTGCCATCCTTCTGCTGCTGCCAGGAGGACCGAAGACCCGGGTGTCGTGGAACCTGTGTACCGAGACACAGCAACGGAAGATACGGACGTGGACTGGTCCGGTTGGGTGAGAGAGCACCTGCTCAGAGATTAGTGCAGGACCTCTAGGCCTAGTGTTTATTGTTCGGGACTCACCCGTTAGAGTTTGCATATGCACACCGGAGGGACGGTGCATGTATTAACAGTAGTGGCTTTATTCTTGTTCGCCAAGTTCAACCTTTATTCCTGTGGATTACAATATTATCTCCAAAAGTGCACCACCATTTGCTAGCGAAGATTCTTCTCTGCGGAACTTACACATAGTTACAGTCAGGCCTGACTTATCAGTGTAGACATTGCTGGGAGCCATCTTGCCCACGAGGGAGGAGAGCTGCAAAGGGGAGTCTGTTAATTATCTTTGCACAGTATTGTATATTTGTCTATTGCTGAACACCTTTTATTGCAGGGCTCTGCATATACTAACGTATACTGTTTATCTGTTTAATCATTTCCTTCAGTAAAATTACCAGGATTAAGCAGATCAGTGTTGGTGTTATTACTGTACAGAAGAACGGTCTGTGTCAGCTATATCACTGTGTGTGCTTTTGTTGCTGGATTGTGTTGCCTAAAGTTACAGGCCTCACAATCCTATCATCCCTTACTAACTGTGCCAAGGGAGGGTAGAGCCAATTGCTGGAGGGTTGACAGCGGTGTGTTACAGGCCCGAAATATAATTCCAGCGGCTCTCTTAGCTGAGGGTATCGCTACACAAACAATGCATTAGGGTAAAAAAAAAAAACATTTTTAGGTTTAGTAACAATTTAATGCCTGCTTTTTAAAGCTTAAAAAAAATCCCTAATTGCATTCATCACCCTTAGCAGGGTAAAATAGCTGACTTTTTTTTGGGGGGGGGGGATTTGTTTACTCCATTCCCCTGCCTCCATTCTTACCTAGGTAAGACTGTAATGTCCCTGCTCCTGAAGCCCTCAGGGATATGTATGTTCATACCCCAGGAGGCTTCCTCTTCTTTGCAGCGCTTGGGAAGGGTTGACCTGGAGCACATCGTCAGGGTTGTCAGCTTTCTGAACCCAAAAGAGGCAGCTGGCTCCTGATGACGTCAGAGAACAAAATGGCGGAGCGGGACCTTATGTATGGATCATAGCAGGACAATGCTGGATTCGCTATGCAGATGAATATATGAATTCAGCATAAAAGATAAGAATAAACTTAAAGTGGTTCTAAAGATACAAGTTTTTTTTTTTACCTTAAAGCGGAGTTCCACCCAAAAATTGAACTTCTGCTTTTCGGATTCCTCCCCCCTCCGGTGTCCCATTTGGCACCTTTCAGGGGGGAGCAGATACCTGTATAATGCAGGTATTTGCTCCCACTTCTGGGCATAGATCGCTGCAGTATCCACGGCGATTTATGCCATGTCCGGTTCCTCCTCTGTCTCCCCCACTGTCTTCTGAGAGACACACAGCTCCCAGAAGACAGCAGGGACCAGTGAAATTGCACAGCGCGACTTGTGCATGCGCAGTAGGGAACTAGGAAGTGAAGCCGCAAGGCTTCACTTCCTGATCCCTTACCGAAGATGGCGCCTCCACCTGAGAGCCGAGGGATTATTTGTAGCTGCTAAATTAAATTTTTTTTTTTTTCAGTGAATCTCTGCTTTAATGCATTCTATGCATTAAAAAGCCTTCTAGGTAAAAATCCTTCTGCAAGCAGCTCACAACTATCCCCCAGCCTCCCTTATACTTACCTGAGCCTGATCTTGATCCAAAAATGTGAATGAGAGCAGCAGTTCTTTCGGCTCTCTCTTTCCTCATTGGGCAGAGAGGCAACAGCAGGAGCCATTGGTATCTTATACCTGAAGGGGCTGCTGTGGAAGGTGTTATTCGCTGTAGCAGTCAACACTACTATAGTACAAAACAACAAATAAAGGAGCACTCCCAGCCCTGTGGAAGTCAATAGAGCCACAAGCCCAGGAATAGATAAAATCAAAATTCACTTTACTGTCAAGTTAAAAAGCATGACATGCAGGAGTGCCCAGACTGATACATCACCAAGCCAGTAGAGAGGAGAAACACATAATCCCAAAAGCTGAAGGATGACTCAGGATCCCGGACCCAACAGTAGGTTACACCGCCCAGGAGCCTCAGGGCAGTGCGAGAAGTGTACTTTTGGGATTATGTGTTTCTCCTCTCTACTGGCTTGGTGATGTATCAGTCTGGGCACTCCTGCATGTCATGCTTTTTAACTTGACAGTAAAGTGAATTTTGATTTTATCTATTCCTGGGCTTGTGGCTCTATTGACTTCCACAGGGCTGGGAGTGCTCCTTTATTTGTTGTTTTGTACTATAGTAGCATTGACTGCTACAGCGAATAACACCTTCCACAGCAGCCCCTTCAGGTAAAAGATATTGTAGTGCTACCCCCAGTTAAGAGAGCCGCTGGATTTGTTTGCGGGCCCTGAATGCAGCACCGCCAACCCCCGGCAATTTACTCGACCCACCCTGGCACAGTTAGTCTAGGGGTTATTCTAGTATCATGGTCTAACAGTACATGCACACAATCTATCTGTATTGTAAAGGTAACCTCTTTGCATAATGATAACACACTGATAGCAAGTGATGAAGTATAACGGTTTCTTTACTTTGGGTAAAAGGCACAAGGTTAACACATCACAGATATATGTCTGCAGAGCCCTGCAGCAGAAAATATAGTACACCCTGATAATACAGGCTATTTCCCTTCTAGTGCAGCTATCTCTATCTATGCGCCCTTATGGCGCAGCAGCAAAAGTTCTAACTCCTGGTCAGGCCTGACTCAGATTTAACGCAGTCTCTAGCAGAACGATTTCTTCGCATGCAACTTGACTGGTGGTGCACAACAGGAACAGTATTTGTAATCCAAAGGGGTGGACAATAAAGAACACTTCACCGGAGACTAACTCAACTCAGTTCCGCCACTAGTCTCCAGTGGAACAGTAAATAAAGGCCGATGGGCCAAGGCAGTCTCTAGGCCTAACAACAGTATAGCCTATAGGATTGAGCAAGTGCCCGCTCACCACTCCGGACGCGATCCCAGTCCGGGACTTCCACCTGCTGTGTCTACACACACAGCGTCTGCAACGGTTGGGTCTCCGATCCAACTGATGTAAGTAGTCAGCGAAGTCAGGTGTCATCCAGGTTCCGCAGTGGGGTGGAAGGCTCTCTGGAAGTTGTGCAAGGCCCAGGCTTCAGGCCCTGCACTGCAGCAGATCCGCACAGGAAGACCTGTTGATTGCAGCGCGGTGTCCAAAGAGGCCGAGCTCAGCCTCGCCCTCCTCTTATATAGCCCCTTCCATCAGTCTCTGCGGTGGCTGAATGCACCCTGGGTGCCGAACGGGGTTCTGGGTAACGTAGTCTTGGGGCCTTAAAGGTGACCCCGCTACAATATGCATACTTACAAGCTAGGTCAATGCAACTATTCAATTCAATGTTTCAATGTACAGTGAAACCTCGGATTACAAGCATAATTCCTTCCAGGAGAATGCTCGTAATCCAAAGTACTCGCATTTCAAAGCGAGTTTCCCCATTGAAGTCAATGGAAACGAAAATAATTAGTTCCGCATTGACTTCAATGGCATGCAATACCGCATGTGGCCAGAGGTGGGGGGGCGCAGGAGAGCCTCGGAAACACACGGAAAGGCCCGAGGACACCTCGGCTGAACTCGGAAAACCTCGGAAAGGCTCGGGAACTGAGTATTTCCGAGATTTTCCAAGCATTTTCGAACGGCACAGTTCAGGTCTGCTCGGCTCCAGCGCCCCCCCCCACCTCAGGCCAAACGCGGTATTGCACACTGCTTTGGCTTGAATCCTGCTCGTTTTGCAAAACAACTCTCGCAAACCGAGTCAGGATTTTTAAAAATACAGTGCTCGTATTGCGAAACGCTCGTTAACCGCGTTACTTGCAATCCGAGGTTCCACTGTATATTTCTATAGCACTTTCCCCCCTAGGGACTCAAAATGCCTTAGCTGCTTATGAGGCCTATTAACCTACTAGGTTGGAGATAAGGTCCTCCAAACAAAATTCCTCCATCGCTCTTATTATATCCCTTATATTCTTTGCAAGATGGGCAGGCTTCCCTCTCCCATTTGTACTAAATGCTCTGGAACTGTAGGTTCATTTTACCTTGTGGTCTGGAAATGCCCCCCTATTCGAGCTTACTGGTCTGAGGTTACAAATTTATCTAGTACAACTCTTCAGATTCCCAATATCTGTAATTCACTACAATGTTTACTGGGTTATGGGGAGGAGGATACTTTCTCTTCTGGGACAAAAAATACTAATACGTTTACTGTTCTTCTACACCAAAAAACTGATACTCATACACTGGAAGTCTGAGGCCTAACCCTCCTTACCCCTAACCAAGCTATACCTAGGTATAAAGTAACCTATGAAGCTGCCCCAAGGCATTTACTAAAGTTTGGTCTCCCTGGCTGGATTCCGAAGATACGGTTGCTCCAGAGTAATGTTATGTATCTCTATGTTCGTAACCCTTCTCTGTCATTGGCCGAGAGGTATTTTGTGCATTTTTCATTTCTACGTTTCATGAGATATTTTTTTGCTATGTTATGTCCTGAGCGGGGACCTTCTTTTTTTGGTCCCTATTACACCATCTGGTATTGTTATGTATGGATAACCTGATATTTCTGTTCTGTATTGTTCCAAGCTGCGTCTCAGTGTTGTGCCTTGCCGGGCAATTTTTTTTTTTTTTTTGGTTTTGTTTGTTGTTAACATGAGCAAAAAAAAGTTTAATAAAATTACCCTAAAAAAAAAAAAAAAAAAAAAAAAGGAAAAGAAAAACCTACCTCTTGTAGTGCCTGGAAACATTGCATTAAAATTAGAGCTGTAATTAGGTATGATTTATTAAAATACACCCACACACCCAATAACTTTAATGTTACTGAAACTGACAAGTGCATTATTAGATTGTCTGGTAAATGCAGACATTGATGCTGGTATCTGTTGCTGACCAAACCCATGCCAAAAGCCAGGTATAAATGCTGGAAGTAAATATTGTAAAATTCATTCTTTATTTCATACAGCGAAGCAATCTTTGGGTCCACAGGGGCCCTCTAGTGGTCAGCAATGTAACAGCACATCAATTCACAGTGCAAGGGAAGATGTTCTCCTGGTACAGTAGTCCAGCATTTCTCAACCTCTTTTCACTCTTGTCACTCCTTGAAAGTTTGCAAAATCTCGAGGAACCTTAGCCTAATATGTAAAATATGCAAATGCTACTTATCAATAGGAAACCTGAGCCTGGGACAAAGCTCACAATAGTCAGAAGTTTCCCTTCGTATCGGAGCCTTCCCTTCACATCGGAATCTCCCCATAACACCAGAGGCCCCCCAATGATATTAGAGTCCTCTCTATACAAGAGTCCCTCCATCATTTCAGAGTTCCCCCATCACAGTTCCCCCAATCACACAGTACCCCATCACAGAGCCCCCAAAATTACACACTTTTAACATCAGAGCCCTACCTTTTAGGTCCAGCAATGCAGTAGGGGTCGGAAGTTGGAGCAGGTCTGGAGGAGCCAGACTTCCACCCTTAAATGCTGGGGATGGCTCTGCATGCCTTCTGCCCTGGATCAGATCCATGAGTTGGCATGGTGCGGGCGGGCTGGCCGGCAACACCACAGCAACAAATGACACCATGCGTACTACCCTAGGGGTCATTGGTTGTTATGGTGAACCCCAGAGGAACCCAAATGGCACCCCAGTTGAGAAACACTGGTTTACAGTAACAATACGTTTGTGAACCCTTAAGGATTTTCTTGATTTCTGCTAAAACCACAGACAAAACATTTGCACTTTGGATGAGTTATAAGCTCCTTTAGTTCCAAGATGGAAAGACAAATTTTGGTAACAATAATGGTTATGAAAATTTGCCTCTGTTTTGCTGTGTTCATTAGGACTCAGGACCTATTTGCTTATTTTTGGTGCCGACATGCAAGCACAATCTGACTGGGGGGTGTACGTTGACATTTTAAAGCAAAAATAAAGCTTAACGTTAAATCTTGTTTGGTTTCTTCATTGCTGTCTTTATCCAATATGGGGAGATTCACCTTGTCTATTGGTTTTGGTGATCACCATTACTTCCACGCCTGAAAAAGGCTTGTGGGTGGGTGCAGCATGGTGTGGCAGTAACAACTCACATAGTCCAGGTGCAAGCAATAGAACGTGTATTGTGGCAAAGGCGGGAATTATATTGCAGTAAAGACAGAACTTGTGTTGTAGTAAAGGCAAAACAGTTCACAACAAACTCGGTGGGAGAGGGCCCAACCAGGAGTACTCACAAATGCCAACAGCGTGTAGCGGAACAGGTATCAGCCAAACTGACAGCCTCTGTTTGGATGGGTAGAATGCGGCCTGGCTGTCTCGTACCCAAACGGAAAGATGTCCACATGCCTTAAGCTTTCCCTTCTCATCTGGAACCTTTACCTACTGCTAATATTGTTCCTGACAGATGGGAATCCTATCTCTACACTACCTACACTCCAATGCGCACCAAAACCTGGGGAGCAGGGACCTAAAAAGACTCTGCTGTCCCAAGATGGCCACCAGGGGTCACCTGGATGCAGCACAGCCAATCGGAACACTGCCCCCAGGAACCAGGAAACCACAGAGAAACCAAGTTTCCCCTTACTTCCTCTGCAGGCTATGGTGCCATTCCGGTCAGGTGCAACCCTACAGTGGAGGAAGCAGACTGCACCTACCTACAGGCTGAAAGCTGCATGGATCATTATATTCATTCCAATTGGTGTATTTAAAATGAAAAGTATTTTTTTTTGCCTGAAATTCTTTAAAGGATAAGCTCACCTTTCATAACATGTTGCACCCATATTCAGGGTGTAAAATGTAAAATGTTATGAATGCACCGGCCCCCGCACCTCCCTGATCCCCACTTGTAAGCTAGAGGAGGTTCTTCTCCACGTGCTAGCTGTCAATTTTTTTTTTAAGCGTGGCTGAGTGGGGCTCCGCCCACCTTGCCACGTCGCTCATTCACAGCGCTCTGTGAATAAAAAACAACAAGGTCTGGCAGCCTTTGCGGCTGTCGGCTTGTAGTTTTCAATGAACTACCACGGCGCTCACAGCTAGTTCATTAATTTTTCCTGTCAGCATGTATCAGCTTCCTCGTATGAGACAGATACACTGACAGGTCTGCAGGAGACCTGCATGGAATCAGCAATCTGCTGATCACTAGTGCAATGCTTCACAGGCTCCTGCAACAACAAAAAATAAATGCACATTTTTTTACCTGCAATTTTTTTGGGAAAAGGTGAACTTATCCTTTAACCACTTAAGGCCTGGAAGGATTTTCCCCCTTAATGACCAGGCCGTTTTTTGCTATACGGCACTGCGTAGATTTAACTGACAATTGCGCGGTCGTGTGACGTTGTACCCCAACAAAATGTATGTCCTTTTTTTCCCACAAATAGAGCTTTCTTTTAATTGGCATTTGATCACCTCTGCGTTTTTTTTTTTTTCGCTATAAACAAAAAAATAGCGACAATTTTGAAATAAAAACAATATTTTTTCCTTTTTGCTATAATAAATAAAACATTTTTGTTTAGGCCAATATGTATTCTTCTACATATTTTTGGTAAATAAATTGCAATAAGCGTATATTGATTGGTTTGCGCAAAAGTTATAGCGTCTACAAAATAGGGAATAGATTTATGGCATTTTTTTAATTTATTTTTTTACTAGTAATGGCGGTGATCTGCGATTTTTAGCAGGACTACGACAATGCGGCAGACAGATCGGACACTTTTGACACTTTTTTTGGGACCAGTGACATTTATACAGTGATCAGAGCTATAAAAATGCACTGATTACTGTTTAAATATCACTGGCAGGGAAGGGGTTAACACCAGGGGGCGATCAAGGGGTTAAATGTGTTTCCTCATGTGTGTTTCTAACTGTGGGGAGGTGGGACTGACTAGAGGAGGAGACAGATTGCTGTTCCTAATTACTAGGAACAGCAGATCTGTTTCTCCTCCTCTGTCAGGACCAGGATTTTTGTGTTTACATACACAGATCCCTGTTCTGGCTCTCGTGTCCGTGATTGTGGGCGGCCGCCGGCCACGCACATGGGGTCCCCCCCCTGTGGAGCGGGCCCACGCGCCTGCTATGGCTATTAAAGGATTCGCGAGAACGAGCCAACCTGCCGCCATAAAATGACTAGTCTTAAAAATATTCCCTCCCCCCTACTAAACCCTATGCTGACCAACCCCTTTAAAACAGATACACGTACTTACCAATTTTTTTGCGTGCTCTGCTCCTGTCACGTGATTTCCCGACAATGGCTGGAAAATGGGAGCCTATGGGTGATGTCACCACTCCAGGCTTTCCCAGCTGTTGTTGAGCGTTCTCTCCTCTCCCCTGTGGATGGTACCCCATTGTTTCGTCCCCTCAGCTCCCGAGCTGGATATATCACATGCCTCCATCTCGGCAGCCAGCGATCGGCAAGTCAACCCAAGACATTGGTGAGTATGGGGTCGTTTGTCCCTTTCTGACCCTCTCTACTCACCATTTCCCATTGACCTCAACTATTACCAACATATTTTTACTGTCCTTATTTCCACAACAGATACAACTACCATGCATCAGCCCCTGAGGAAGCGAGTGGAATCTTGCGAAACGCGTAGGGCATAATGATGCATTTTTGTATATCTGCATGCGTTGAGGACCTTACTCTCCCCAACAAGCTCCTACAATGATTTTTATACTACAATATTTGTTCAAGTAACCTTGTCTATGTGCATGTATCCACTGGCTCAGCTATCATTTGTCATCATATTGTTCAAGGATGTATTATATTTGCTATATATTCACAATTATCTGTACTTATGATGTTTTACATTGGCTACCATCCCGGGTGACGCACAATCATTGTTGTCTCCATTTTGTTTCTACAGCATCTGTTACTAATAAATTGTTTTATTATGCATCTGTGTGAGCATGTGCCTAACTCTCTCACCTCACTCAAAGTCCCAGGGCGACATGCATTTTTTGCTTTTCTGTTCATTGTTTAGGGATGGAGGTGTTTGAGTGGTTGCATCAGACCAGATCCCCCTTTCTCTGTAGCTGCCGGTGGCAGAGGGGAGTTCAGATGACCAGGCTGAAAATATGTAGGTATATGCATTAAAAAAAAAAAAAACATTTACACAGGTTAGTGAGCATAGGTGTTAGGAGGGGGATGGGACATTTTTTAGACTAGATAGTTACATGCTGGAATTCTATTTTAATGTTTTTTCTACATTTCCTTTATTATTGGCTGCAGTCTTTATGTTTGGGAAACATGCACAGCTGAGGCGGTCAATCACCATCTGTGTGCTGGAGGAATTATTTCCAGGAATTCTGTGGCCATGGTGTCATAGCCTGTTAGAAGTGACTAATGCAGATAGCAGAGGGTAGACAGAGCAGACAGAAATCACACTAGCTGCTTTGGACTGAGGCTAGTATACACTAAAGAGGGATATGCTTTGTTCATTTTTCATTTCAGAGGTTTACAACCACTTAAAAACTACAAAAATAGTAAATGCTACTCTTGCTTTTTGATATAAAATAAATATATCAAAAGTATTGTTTTTGCAGTAAAAGTCTTTAAATACTTATCTCTCCGTGGGCCTGCAAGTCTGAGCTCTGCTTTCTACAAGGGGTACAGCCTCCAGTAAAGTCTGCAGCATTTATTTCCAGACGTGGTTAAATGCCTGTGTCCCCCCCACCACACACTGTGGTATCTCCCGCCAGCCCCTGTGGCAATACAAGACACAGGGAGTTATTTACAAAAGGCAAATCCACTTTGCACTACAAGTGCAAACTACAAGTGCAAAGTGCACTTGAAATGGCACTGAAAATGCAGTCGCTGTAAATCTAAGGTGTAGATCTGAAATGAGGGGAAGCTCTGCTGATTTTATTATCCAATCATGTGCAAGATAAAATGCTGTTTTTTATTTTCCTTGCACGTCCCCCTCAGATCTACAGCGACTGCACTTCCAAGTGCACTTTGCACTTGTAGTTTGAACTTGTGGTGCAAAGTGGATTTGCCTTTCATAAATAACCCCCATAGTAGTGATGTAGAAACCACAGTGTACGACGGGAGATGCAGGCATTTAAAGCGGAGGTGCAGCCAAAAAAAATAAAAAAGTCAGCAGCTACTAACAGTGTAGCTGCTGACTTTTAATAAGGACACTTACCTGTCCTACTCGCCCGCAATGTCGGTCCCGCCACGGCGATCGATCGCTTCTGCCAGGTCCCGGCTCTTCCATCCTGAGTAAGGGAAACAGGCAGTGAAGCCGTAAGGCTTCACTGCCTGTTTCCTACTGCGCATACGCCACTCGCACGGCGCTTTGTGAATGGGCGGCTTGCCTCCTGGGATACACACAGTTCCCAGAAGGCAGTGCGCCCCATTCACAAGAAGAGGAAGCGGAAGGAGACCCACCGCGGACGAGAAGAGGCACATTAGAGGCAGATTAGGGGACTTCCGCATAGCAACAGGCATTTAGGGTGAGTATACATTTTTTTTTTCTATGATTTTTTTATGATTTTTAATGTAAACAGTTTTTCAGGGTGGACCTCCACTTTAATACACCCAGAAATGTGGAACACTGCAGACTTTGCCACAGATGCATTCAAACTCACTGCCCACCAGACAGGTAAATATTTCCAGTCTACTATTGCAGCAGCAAAGACAAAATCCATTTAGGAATCAGAATAAAAACTTTGTTCACCTTTTAGCTCAGTTGTTTTAATCATGGGATATAGAGTGACACCTAGTGGTTGAAGCTTCTTCTTACACTCCCCAGTTGCACTGGACAAGATGGAAGGTGATGTTTGGTTTCCTCTTTTGATTTTAAAGTGCCACGAAACAACATCCTTATACTGCAAAAATAATCCATACACATCCACTACCTAATGGCCCTGTAATATACTTTTCATGAAATTGTTTCCTACTGTGTCTTCCTGCCTTCTTGTAACATCCTCCATGAGCTCCCAATCCTTTTCCCCCACACTGCTGTTTGTTTGAATGAGCAATGCACATGAGTTGTGGTCATATTCATTACTCTATGCACGCTACAATTCCTACAGTCCATAGTCCACAGTTCATCTCGGGAAGCAAACATGAGAGGGTGTCGTGGTTCCTACATACAGTGGGGTCATGGAGAGCGATTGTAGCCACCCTCTAACAGGAAGTCAGATCACAACTGCAAAAGAAAAAAGAAGGAGAATTTAGAGATTTGGAGGCAGTTGAGAAAAATGGAAGGTACCTTTTTGAGCTAAGAATTCATACTTGAATAGAATTTTTATTTTTATACCAGAGTTTAGTGTCACAATAAAGTGTTACTAAACCCAGGACCCTGTATTCACTATAGCTGGTCAGCCGCTTGATCGTTCTCATGGGCGGCAAGAGGGGACGCCCCCCCCCTCCCTGCGGTGCTTCTACCGACTCACCCTTGCCATCGGTGAGCCAGAGAACAGATCTGCCGGCCCCCGATGCTGACCATAGAGATTTCCGGCAGAACAGATGCATAGTTGCCAACATTGCAAAAAAAAAATCAGGGACACTTTTTTTTGCATGGAGGCGGAGCCTTGTCATAATTAGGAGGCGGGGCATCCATCTGTAGGCGTGTCACACCCGAATCATAAAATGCCGCGCGCACAGTGCGTCGCGGCGAAAAATGGGCGTGGTTTACGTGTGATAGTGGGCGTGGCATAAATGGGAGTGGCTCAGAAGGGGTGTGGTTTGAGCCCGAGAGGAAGAAAGGAAGGAAGAAAGGAAGAAGCCAGATCCTACACCACAATAGAAATGTGTGTCTTCCAGAAAGTTTAACAAAATCGGCAGAAAAAGATACTCCAAAACACCTGATGTTGACGCTTCAATCATCCCGGCACCATGGTTGTTATGGCGTCAGGATGATTGAAGCGCATTATTCCTATTTTTACATTGTAATATAAAATGAAATCATTCAACACACCATAATATAATGCCGAATCAGTGGAAGCGTGTCACCTGCCACCAGATGGCCTCCCCAGCAGAGTCCCTCCTTACATCAGGTGCCCCCAGCAGAGCCCCCTCCACACTTCTGGGACCCCATCAGAGCCCCCACCACACTTCTGTGACCCCATCAGGGCCCCCACCACACTTCTGTGTCCCCATGATGAGCCCCCACCACACTTCTGTGTCCCCATGATGAGCCCCCACCACACTTCTGTGTCCCCATGATGAGCCCCCACCACACTTCTGTGTCCCCATGATGAGCCCCCACCACACTTCTGTGTCCCCATGATGAGCCCCCACCACACTTCTGACAGAAGTGTGGTGGGGGCTCATCATGGGGACACAGAAGTCAGAGGGCAAGTAGTTAAATACAAATTGAATGGGATGTTTCTATTTATTCTTATATTACAGATTTTTGTGACAGAAGATGGACGATCGCCGAGGATGGGGAGGGTTGGCCCCATAGGGCACTGCTAAAAAAAAGTCTGGAAGAGGGAGGTGGGGGGGACATTGCAAAATCTACCTGATCTGGGTCCCAGGGCCAGCAGGAGCGAAGGACCCCCTCCATGTGAAGGGACTTCCATGGGTTACACCCCCTCCCTACCTGGAGATCAGAGGACCACCCCACAGCCTTCCAGCATGATGAGCCTGCCATAGGATTGAGTGCAAAGTAAAGCCTCCCAGCATCCACCCCCCTTTCAGATGAGCCCAGGCAGCATACATTGCAGGACTCTGGAGTGAGCGATCTGCAGCCATTGCCTCCCGCATGTTGTGTGTGTGCGGAGGACACAGAAGCACTTAGTTGGTGTGCGATGAGCTGCTGCTGGACTTACTTTGTGGACGAGGCTGGTGGTGCTGTGCTTGTAGTGGGATCCTCCTCTCCTAACCTGAGCTCATTCCACTCTGAGGACATCCGACACTGCAGGCGGCAAGGTAAAGGCAGCATATTAAGAGGGAGGGGAAGAGCGGCATCGGCGGCAGCTGAGCGGCCGGATGAGGATCACAATCTGGTCTCTGTGTGAAGGAAGGGAGGGGCCGCCGAAAGAGAGAGAGCCGCAATTGGCTGCCCCTCTCCTCACACTAGAGGTCAGAGAAAATAGCACTTGTGGCGGCGGCCATTTTGGTGTAGCCGCCGCCGTTTTAAGCCCTAAACATTCCCGAATTTACCGGGACAAAACGGGACAAAAAGAATTGGGCTTGTCCCGAATCGGGACAAGCCCAATTCGGGACAAGGGTCCAAAAATCGTGCTTGTCCCGGGAAATTCGGGACTGTTGGCAACTATGCAGATGGCCGGACGCGATGTTATGATGTCACGCCCGGCCTCTGCTTTAAAAAAAAACGGCGGGGCCTCGGCTGGGAAGCTGAGATCATTTTTTGGGGTTTTTTTTCAGGCTTCCCAGCCTAGAGGTGAGAAGAGGACCTGTCATGCTTATTCCTATTACTGTACAAGTAATGTTTGCATACCTTGTAATAGGAATAAAAGTGATAAAGAAAAAAGTGGCAATATAGAAAAATAAAAGTAAAATTAACAATAAAAAATAATATATTTTTTTTAAAGTGCCCCTGTCCCCGTGTGCTCACACGCAGAAGCGACCGCAAACGTAAGTCCCGCCCACATATGAAAATGGTGTTCAATCCACACATGTGCGGTATCGCCGCGAACGTTAGAGCAAGAGCAATAATTCTAGCCCTAGACCTCCTCTGTAACTTAAAACATGTAATCAGTAAATAAAATTAAAGCGTCGCCTATGGGGATTTGTTTAGTATCGAAGTTTGACGCCATTCCACGAGCGTGTGCAATTTCTAAGCATGACGTGTTAGGTATCTCTTTACTCGGCGTAACATCGTCTTTCACATTATGCAAAAAAATGGGCTAACTTTACTGTTTTTTTTGTTTGTTTTTTTTTTAACATGAAACTATTTTTTTCCCGCAAAAAAAAAGCGTTTAAAAATTGCTGCACAAATACCATGCGAGATAAAAAGTTGCAACGACCGCCATTGTATTCTCTAGGGTCTCTGCTAAAAAAACATATAGAATGTTTGGGGGTTCTATGTAATTTTCTAGCAAAAAAATGATGATTTTTACTAGTAGGAGAGAAATGTCAGATGTGGCCTGGGTGGCAAGTGGTTAAGGCTGTATTTTTCAGAATTGTACATGTGGACATGGGCCAAGGGCAACATAATTAGCCAGGACAACATAGAGTCTCAAAATGTACAACTTGCTATAATGCTTATTCCTTTTTAATCTTTTCCTTCTGTGGCCTGTGGGAATTCATTGCATCTGCAAGGGAAGTTTAGAGTAGTTACAAGGTTCTTTACAGCTCATAAAACCATTTCTCCTTTCTTGATTGGTGGTTTGTGCAGGTGATAGGCACCTGGTCTGTCATAGTGTATCAATGCCTGTGATACCTGACAAAGCCTGCTTCTGAAAATGTGTGAAGAGCTACAGCCAGTACTGTCATTATAAAAGAACAAAGTGGAAACCATCAAACTGAGTTGTTGTTTAAGTCAAAGCGTCAGCGTCATGCGAGGTTATATCTAATATTAAACAAAAAACGCCGATCACTTGACATGCAGGGTCTTCTTCCACTTCTGATCTCTACCTGGCTGTGGGCAGTTCTGGATGATGGCAAGAGCACTACTCCGCACCCCTCTCTGCATCATTATACTGTGAATAAAGAGCACTGTGAGGACTCCTCTCCAGGAGCTAGGCCTATGACAGCCTGCATTTGCAGTATATCTCCGGTCTTACAGGTTCAGTGATGCTGGACGCCATTCAGTCCAAAGACTGAGGACATCTTGAGGCAAATAAAAAACTGCATGGGGCAACTCCGTATTTGTATTTTTTTTAACGCTTACGGGGGGTCTACTTTAAAAATGTGCCTCCAGTTGGTCTTTAAAATATATAATTTTGCAGCTACAGGACCAGGACACTTTTTGCGATTCGGCACTGTGTTGCTTTAACTGAAAATTGCGCGGTCGTGCGATGTGGCTCACAAACAAAATTTACGTCCTTTTTTTCCCACAAATAGAGCTTTCTTTTGGTGGTATTTGATCACCTCTGTGGTTTTTATTTTTTGCGCTATAAACAAAAATAGAGTGACAATTTTGAAAAAAATTCTATATTTTTTACTTTTTGCTATAATAAATATCCCCAAAAAATGTATAAAAAAAAAATATTTTTCCTCAGTTTAGGCCGATACGTATTCTTCTACATATTTTTAGTAAAAGAAATCACAATAAGCGTTTATTGATTGGTTTGCGCAAAAGTTATAGCGTTTACAAAATAGGGGATAGTTTTATGGCATTTTTATTAATTTTTTTTTTTTACTAGTAATGGCGGCGATCAGTGATTTTTTTTCGTGACTGCGACATTATGGCGGACACATCGGACACTTTTGACAAATTTTTGGGACCATTGTAATTTTCACAGCGATCAGTGCTATAAAAATGCACTGATTACTGTGAAAATGACACTGGCAGTGAAGGGGTTAACCACTAGGTGGCGCTGTAGGGGATAAGTGTTCCCTGCATAGTGTTTCTTACTGTAGGGGGGGTGGGCTCTGTGTCACATGACACTGATCTCCGCTCCGAGTACACGGAGCCAAGATCAGTGTCATTGTCACTTGTCAGAGCAGGGAGAATATTATTATTATTATTATTATTATTATAATACAGGATTTATATAGCGCCAACAGTTTGCGCAGCGCTTTACAACATCAGGGAAGACAGTACAATCACAATACAATTCAATACAGGAGGGATCAGAGGGCCCTGCTCGTTAGAGCTTACAGTCTAGAAGGGAGGGTGACGTGGAACAAAGGGTAGTAGCTGTGGGGGATGATCAGATGGACAAAAATTAAAATACAGTTGTTAGGTGTGGGTAGGATAGGCTTCTCTGAAGAGGAGGGTTTTTAGGGATCCTCTAAAAGCTAATAGAGAAGGAGATAGATGGACAGGTTGGGGTAAGGAGTTCCATAGGCTTGGAGAGGCTCTGGAAAAGTCCTGGAGACGAGCATGGGAGGAGGTGATGGGAGAGCTAGAGAGCAGGAGGTCTTGAGAAGAACGAAGAGAATGATTAGGTTGGTATTTAGAGACTAGGTCAGTGATGTAGCTGGGGGCAGAGTTGTGGATGGCTTTGTAGGTAGTCGTTAGTATTTTGAATTTGATTCGTTGGGTGAGCGGAAGCCAGTGGAGGGATTGACAGAGAGGAGAAGCAGAGACAGAGCGGTTGGTAAGGTGGATGAGTCTGGCAGCAGCATTCCTGATGGACTGAAGGGGAGTTAACATTTACAGAGGTAAGCCAATGAGAAAGGAGTTGCAGTAATCGAGGCGAGAAATGACCAGGGAGTGAATTAGGAGCCTTGTTGTGCCATTGGCTAGAAAGGGGCGTATTTTGGAGATGTTGCGGAGGTTGAAGCGGCAAGATTTGGACAGTGATTGGACATGGGGCTTAAAGGAGAGTTCAGAGTCCAGGACTACTCCTAGGACCTTGGCATGTGGGGATGGGCCGATAGTTGTGCCATCAATTTTAACAGAGAGATCGGGGGAGGAGGCACGAGGGGGAGGAAAAATGATCAGTTCAGTTTACACAAGCATCTCCCCGCTCTATACCTCCGTGAGACGATCGCGGCGATCCCCACGGCGATCGAGTCCGTGGGACCCGCGGTCCGACTCGAGGGGATGGTGGCAGGGTCGCGAGCGTGCCCGACCACACGGACAGGCATTTAAAGGGGACGTACAGGTACGTTGATATGCCTGTCTGTGCCATTCTGCCGATGTATATGTTAAGTAGTTAAATAGGCTCATTTGTAAGGAAATAGTTATTCGACAAAAACTTTCCTGTTCTGGAACAGGCACACTTTTGCTAGCCTAGTGGTAATAAAGGAAAAGAAACATACTTCTTCATACAAGTACTGCGCTTTTACCTTCACTTTGGCAGGTGACTACGGAAGCAGGTGAGCCAAGTAGGCTTTTAAACCCTGCATTAGTCTTCTTTTTCTCCTGGTGATCCAGCTAGTAGCACACTTTCTTGTCTGAGGGTGGCTACACTCACTCCTCCACTGTATCTAGCACAGCCACCCTTGGACAGCAGGAACATCAACTTATGGGAAGGGTAGTGTCAGATCAACTGGTACATTTAATGCTGGCCATACACTATACAAAAAATCGGCCAAAATTCAGTCATTTAGACAGTTCGTTCTTTTATCAGCCAGTTAATGGGCACAAAACAGTAATCGGTTGGGACGTTTTTGAGCCAAAAAAACCTAGGACAAGTTTGGAAATTTTCTGCCGATCGGACGATAAATTGACAGGTTAATGTGTTTCTCATCCAAACTGTTTGCGCTAGGTCAGGGGTGTCAAACTTGTGGCCCTCCAGCTGTTGCGGAACTACAAATCCCATCATGCCTTGGGAGTCATGTTTATAACTGTCAGCCTTGCAATGCTTCATGGGAATTGTAGTTCCGTAACAGCTGGAGAGCCGCCAGTTTGACACCTGTGCACTAAGTATATGTGAAAGAACGAACAAAAAATGTATAAATTTATGTCCATTAATTGATTTATGGATCATTACATGATGGCACTATCGTTTGCTCTCACGGCCGAATGTTCGTTTTAAAAAAATGGGTTTGAACGATTTTTCGTATAGTGTATGGCCAGCATAAGACTCGGGCGAGAATTTTTGTCCAATTTTCGTATAGTGTGTACACAACTTTCAACAGCTGATTCCGAACTTTCGTATGAAAGTTCCCGAAGAGACAAACTTCAAAATGTTTCTTGTACGGGAACATAACGAAGGATTTTTGTTTAATATGTACCGTTTTCGTACAAGAAAAATCAGAAAAGAAAGAAAGCGCATGATCAAAAACAATAAACAAAAAAAAAAAGCCTTTTGTCGTACGAGAATTTTCGTTCATCGATTGCGATTTGCTGTGAAACGATTTTCTTATAGAGTGTATACGACATTAGATGAACTTTACATAAGTGACTAACAAGACTGTAGCCCATTGATTTGCACCATTTTTCCGAAGCAGCACACCACAATGCACAGATAAATCACTGCAATGCACCAGTGTGAATAAAGTGGTTGTAAACCCTTCCAGACCACTTTTACCTACAGGTAAGCCTAGATTAAGGCTTACCTGTAGGTGCAAGAAATATCTCCTAAACCTACACGGTTTAGGAGATATTTGCAAAAGACATGCACCGATGTCTACGACGCATGCGCTGTAGACAACGGCGCGCAGGTGCACTGAGCATGCCGTTTCTAACGTCATCGCGGCTCCGGCCAGTCACAGCACCAGAGCCGCGATACCCAGAAGTCACTCCGGGAGAGATGACGGCGAACGAGGACGGCTGCGGGGGCTTCAATCTCAGGTAAGTACTTCATAATGAGCTAGTAAGCTATGCCTACTAGCTCATTATGCCTTTGTCTTGCAGGGTGTATTTTTTTCTTTTTATTTCAAGAGGCTTTACTTCCTCTTTAACCACTTAAGCCCCGGACCATTTGGTAGCTAAAGGACCAGAGGTGAATTCAGAATTTTGCACTGCGCTGCTTTAACTGTAAATTGTGCGGACATGCAATGTTGTACCCAAACGAAATTTGCGTCCTTTTCTTCCCACAAATAGAGCTTTCTTTTAATGGTATTTGATTGCCTCTGCGATTTTTTTTTTTTTGCGATATAAACGGAAAAAGACCGAAAATTTTGAAAAAAAATGATATTTTCTACTTTTTGTTATAAGAAAAATCGAATAAACTCAATTTTAGTCATACATTTAGGCCAAAATGTATTCAGCCACATGTCTTTAGTAAAAAAAATGTCAATAAGTGTATATTTATTGGTTTGCGCAAAAGTTATAGAGTTTACAAACTAGGGTACATTTTCTGGAATTTACACAG
This sequence comes from Rana muscosa, assembly GCA_029206835.1. Taxonomy (NCBI): domain Eukaryota; kingdom Metazoa; phylum Chordata; class Amphibia; order Anura; family Ranidae; genus Rana; species Rana muscosa. Next base: position 205,754,838 of record CM055124.1, read on the forward strand.
CTTTAAATTTATGACTGCCTATCTCATTTCTTGAGGTGCTAAAATGGCAGGGCAGTACAAAACACCCCCAAATGACCCCATTTTGGAAAGTAGACACCCCAAGGAAATTGCTGAGAGGCATGTTGAGCCCATTGAATATTTTTTTTTTTTGTCCCAAGTGATTGAATAATGACAAAAAAAAAAATTACAAAAAGTTGTCACTAAATGATATATTGCTCACACATGCCATGGTTATATGTGGAATTGCACCCCAAAATACATTTTGCTGCTTCTCCTGAGTACGGAGATACCACATGTGTGGGACTTTTTAGGAGCCTAGCCACGTACGGGACCCCGGAAACCAAGCACCGCCTTCAGGATTTCTAGGCACAAATTTTTGATTTGACTCCTCACTACCTATCACAGTTTCGAAGGCCATAAAATGCCAAAATAGCACAAAACCCCCCCAAATGACCCCATTTTGGAAAGTAGACACCCCAAGCTGTTTTCTGAGAGGCATGGTGAGTATTTTACAGCTCTCATTTGTTTTTGAAAATGAAGAAAGAACATTTTTTTTTTATTTATTTTTTTCAATTTTCAAAACTTTGTGACAAAAAGCGAGATCTGCAAAATACTCACAATACCTCTCAGCAAATAGCTTGGGGTGTCTACTTTCCAAAATGGGGTCATTTGGGGGGGGGGTTTGTGCCATCTGGGCATTCCATGGCCTCCGAAACTGTGATAGGCAGTGAGAAGTGAAATCAAAAATGTACACTCTTAGAAAGCCTGAAGGCGGTGCTTGGTTTTTGGGGTCCCGTACGCGGCTAGGCTCCCAAAAAGTCTCACACATGTGGTATCCCCGTACTCAGGAGAAGCAACAGAATGTATTTTGGGGTGTAATTCCACATATGCCCATGGCATGTTTGAGCAATATATCATTTAGTGACAACTTTGTGCAAAAAAAAAAAAAAAAAATTGTCTTTTTTCCGCAACTTGTGTCAACATATAAAATATTCCATGGACTCGACATGCCTCTCAGTATATAGCTTGGGGTGTCTAACCACTTGAAGACAAAGCCCTTTTTGACACTTTTTGTTTACATGAAAACATATTTTTTTTTGCAGGAAAATTATGTTGAACCCCCAAACATTATATATATTTTAAAGCAAAGGCCCTACAGAATAAAATGGTGGGTGTTGCATTTTTTTTTCTACACAGTATTTGCGCAGCGATTTTTCAAACGCATTTTTTGGGGAAAAAATACACTTTTTTTAATACACTAAAACACACTATATTGCCCAAATAAAAAAGATGATCTTAGGCCGAGTACATAGATACCAAACACGACATGCTTTAAAATTTCGCACAAACGCGCATTGGCGACAAACTACATACATTTTTAAAAGCCTTTAAAAGCCTTTACAGGTTACCCCGTTAGATTTACAGAGGAGGTCTACTGCTAAAATTACTGCCCTTGATCTGACCTTCGCGGTGATACCTCACATGCATGGTGCAATTGCTGTTTACATATGACGCCAGACCGACGCTTGCGTTCGCCATTGGGCAAGAGCAGGGCAGGACAGGGGTGTTTTTTTTTTATTTATTTTTTTTATTAATTTTGCTTTTTTATTTTATTTTTAAATTGTTCCTTCCATATTTTTTTTTTTTTATCATTTTATTGTTATCTCAGGGAATGTAAATATCCCCTATGATAGCAATAGGTAGTGACAGGTACTCTTTTTTTTGAAAAAACTGGGGTCTAGACCCTAGATCTTTCCTCTGCCCTCAAAGCATCTGACCACACCAAGATCGGTGTGATAAAATACTTTCCCAATTTCCCAATGGCGCTTTTTATATCCGGGGGGGGACATTCCCTCCCACTGCTTGTAAAAGCAGTCCAGAGGCTAATTAGCCACTAGGATTGCTTTTACATGAAAGCCGGCCGCTGGCTGAAAAGAATGATACCAAGATGATACCTAAACCCGCAGGCATCAATCTGGTATAACCATTCAAAGTCCAGCAACATACCAGTACGTTGCTGGTCCTTGTTGGACATGTATTGTAATCTTTTTTTTTCATGCAGCCAGGTGGCTGAACGAAAAAAGAGATTGATCGGTGGGTATGCCCACCATTAGAATACCGCCCTTCATCCACCCACTTCTAATGATGGGCATACATGCACCATTTATATATGCCGAAGCATGGGGGCATCCTCCCGCAAAAAAGTTATGCCGCACACACATGGTCGGACTTTTCCACGGGCAAGCCTCCGTCGGAATTTCGACGGTATGTACGCGGCATTAGGAGCAAAATCACTCCTCTGCCCCTGCTGCCCCAATGCTTCGGCATATTTGCTTTTTTTTTTTTAACTGTGGTGGTGAAATCACCTCCTACAGCACTGGAGTCGCAGGGATCAGGCCTGTCTCTGCGAACGCTGCAGTTATGTGTGTTGTGTTTTGTAAGTGACAGTGATCGATCGATACTGCACTTGGGTGGCCTGGGCTGGACGGAGGGGCAAAACGCAGGTGCTAGCAGGTATCTGGGCTGATCCCGCTAACACTGCGTTTTTGGGAACCCTAAACTGCTGGGGACGCTAGTATAGATCTGATCAGATCAGATATTGATCTGTTCAGATACTATACCACTAAGGGAGGTGTATGCTTCACGCGTGGGTGTTAGCGTTACTGGCACTAACCTGACGCTGCCTGGGGTGTGACGCAGACCCTCTCTGACGCTAAAACCTAATTGATATCACCTGCCGGGCGATCAGGGGGTTAAACCTTTATTGGGTTATATACGGCGGGTGCCCTGACACTATAAAAAGCAAACTAACTAACCAGCGTCACCCGTAACACTTATATGATGATCACTGCTGAAAGGGTTAACTAGGGGCAATTAGGGGGTTAAAACCTTTATTAGATAATATATGGGGGTACCTGACGCTATAAAAACCTGCGGCGAACCTAAAAAAAATTACTGGCTACCGATCTGCATCACCGACGCTAAGACAGCGATCAGAAAAATGATCGCTTAGCGACAGTGGTGATAGGGGGTGAAAGGGTTACCTGGGGGGCGATCAAGGGGGTTAAACCTTTATTAGATAATTTATGGGGGTACCTGAAGCTATAAAAAGCTGCGGCAAACCTAAAAAAAAATTACTGGCTACCGATCTGCATCACCGACGCTAAGACATCGATCAGAAAAATGATCGCTTAGCGACAGTGGTGATAGGGGGTGAAAGGGTTACCTGGGGGGCGATCAAGGGGGTTAAACCTTTATTAGATAATTTATGGGGGTACCCGACGCTATAAAAACCCGCGGCGAACCTAAAAAAAATTACTGGGTACTGATCTGCATCACCGACGCTAAGACAGCGATCAGAAAAATGATCGCTTAGCGATGGCGGTGCTAGGGAGTGAAAGGGTTATCTGGGGGGTGATCAAGGGGTTAAACCTTTATTGGGGGGGGGTTAGGGGGCTACACTGGACCTAAAACTAAATGTAGTGACACTTTTACAGTCACAAATGTCACTGATTGCAGTGATCAGTAAATAAATGGTCACTGCAATAAGTGACACTGTGACTGGGGGCTGGGGGGTGATCTGGGGGGGCCTGGGGGGGCGATTTATGTGCCTATGTGTGCTGGTGTTAGTGTAGTGTTTGTGCACTAACCTTGATGTCTTCTTTTGTACGGCGCTCGATATATGTGAGCGCCGCACAGGAGATGACATCACTTCCTCCTGCTTCCTCTGTCTGTGTGTACATTCCACAGACAGAGGGGGCATTTCCATTCGCCGGGAGCGATCGCGGGGGGGTGGCCGGAATCGAACGGCCGTCCCCTCATGTTGGATCGCTCCCCAACGAATTCCGACCGCTCACTGTACAGAAGGGGGGTCCGATTGGACCCTCAACTGTACAAAGGCAATCACATACACTCTACGTGATTGTGCCTGTCGGTGCCATTGTGCCGACGTATATATACAGTGAGCGGTCGTTAAGGGGTTAAAGTGGTTTTAACCCACAAACATAACATTTTCCTCTCAGTTTTTTACTGTAATGGCCCCCTGTGACTGTGCTGTATAAAAACAATGCTGTATATACCTTGTTTACAGATCGCTGATCTGCGCACATTGGCCCACCGCCTATCTCCTCTCTCGGCCCCATAGATGCAGTGGGCGGGGCCGCCTCTCTCCTCCCCTCCAGCGGGGTGATCCCTGGCCCGCTGCATCTGTCAGGCCCAAGAGGAGATAGGCGGTGGGCCAATGTGCGCAGATCAGCGATCTGTAAACAAGGTATATACAGCATTATTTTTATACAACACAGTCACAGGGGGCCATTACAGTAGAAAACAGAGACTATATTACAAATAAACAGTAATTTGAGCAGCAGGAGGGGGGGGGGGGTTGGGCGGACATGGAGCTGACAGGCAGTGCGGGGAGGGGGGAGAGGACACAGGAGAGGACACAGGAGACATAGAACAGGCTGTGGCTAACAGAGGCACGTACGCTGACAATGGTGTCAGGGCTCAGCAGCCCTGATATATCGTGGTCAGCAAACAGGGGGGAGGGTATAGCCAGGCAGGATCAAACGCTTAACAAACGCTTTAAATAAACTAAACAAATATGTAAAAAAAAAAAAAAGGAGAAAAGGAGGTATGTTTATTCTTACTTGATTCTTCGAGTTCTTTATGTATTGTATTTCTTTCAGATTTGTGCAGCAAAACTGCATGAAATCACTCCTTCACTTTGCCTCTGTGCAGGAGCTTCCTGTAATACAGACTGGTCACTGGTGTTCCCTTTTCTTGGGCTGGGTGACTGGTCTTGTCTCCGCCTTCTCCTGTTGTTTTCTGCAGGCAGCCTGTAGTGGATGGAGTCTGCTGGGTCCCTCCCACAGCTCTGCTCTCTGCATAGCCTATGTACAGCTCAGTGATGATGTAATGATGTCACTGCTACTTTTTTAAGGTAATATTTAGGTTTTCAATGCACGCAAAGTTTGTTTTTTGGTTAGTTTTATTTTCATAGTTTGTGGCTATAAAGGAACATATTCAAATACCATTTTTGTGTCCAGAGTTCAGCTTTAATGTTGCCCTGGGTGCACTAAAGATGCAATGTTCACTTCATCTCTATGACAGTAACCCATTGTGCTACATCCATTTGTTTGCATAAAAGAGTCTGGGACCTTAAATCATTTTTCTGTTCAAAATGGAACATGGGCATGATAACTAATGGCAGATACGTCTGCCTGACCTCATGGGTCTAGGAGCAGTTGCCTTGCCTGCAGTCATGCCCTAGGATACACCCTTTCAGACGGGTCAGCCTAAACTCAAGGGGAAACCAAGCCACTGCACCTTATGTTATGTATTAATTATGGATTTGTGTGTATCTGCATCCTGTGCTTTAAAGCTTTGCTTATATAACCAGCATTAAAAATCCGTCAATGACAAATAGGCATCTTCCATAGAGAGGAAAAAAGTTGTAAAATAAAAAAATAAATATATATATATATATATATATATATATATGTATTTACATTTGAAACTGACTGTCACTTTAGGAGTTGAAGAGACCCCAGCTGGTGTACGCTTGACACCCCATAACACTGTGGTCGACTGCTCCACCATCTGTCTCATCAGCAGTAATTCACCTCAGTCTTTTGTATTCATAAAGGAAAAGGCATTAAGTCCCCAGGAGCCTGCAGATGGGGGCCCCGACTGCTGTCAATGATGTCATTACACAGAGGTAACCTGGACAAACCACAACAATGAACGTGCTGAGGCTATTCTTTGTTCTTATTCTTGCAGTGTTTAAAAAATACAAACTGACTGAGATTTCATTAAATTAAATTCATTGAAAGATATACTGTATACCTTAGATTGTAAGCTCCTTGAGGGCAGGGACTGAACAGTATGTGTAAAGTACTGCGTAAATTGACGGTGCTATATACAGTTGTGCTCATAAGTTTACATACCCTGTCAGAATTTATTATTTCTTGGCCATTTTTCAGAGAATATGAATGAGAACACAAAAACATATCTAACGCATGGTTAGTGTTTGGCTGAAGCCATTTATTATCAATCAACCGTGTTTACTCTTTTTAAATCATAATGAAAACAGAAACTACCCAAATGACCTTGATCAAAAGTTTACATACCCCAGTTCTTAATACCGTGTATTGCCCCCTTTAACATCAATAACAGCTTGAAGTCTTTTGTGATATTTGTGGATGAGGCTCTTTATCTTCTCAGATGGTAAAGCTGCCCATTCCTCTTGGCAAAAAGCCTCCAATTCCTGTAAATTCCTGGGCTATCTTGCATGAACTGCACGTTTGAGATCTCCCCAGAGTGGCTCAATGATATTGAGGTCAGGAGACTGAGATGGCCACTCCAGAACCTTCACTTTATTCTGCTGTAGCCAATGACAGATCGACTTGGCCTTGTGTTTTGGTTTATTGTCATGTTGGAATGTCCAAGTATGTCCCATGAGCAGCTTCCTGGCTGACGAATGCAAATGTTCCTCCAGTATTTTTTGATAACATACTGCATTCATCTTGCTGTCAATTTTGACCAAATTTCCTGTGCCTTTGTAGCTCACACATCCCCAAAACATCAGTGATCCACCTCCGTGTTTCACAGTAGGAATGGTGTACCTTTCATCATAGGCCTTGTTGACTCCTCTCTAAATGTACTGTTTATGGTTGTGGCCAAAAAGCTAAATTTTGGTCTCATCACTCCAAATAACTTTGTGGCAGAACGTTTGAGGCTTGTCTCTGTGCTGTTTGGTGTATTGTAAGTGGGATACTTTGTGGCATTTGCGTAGTTTTAGCTTTCTTCTGGCGACTCGACCATGCAGCCCATCTTTCTTCAAGTGCCTCCTTATTGTGCATCTTGAAACGGCCACACCACATGTTTTCAGAGGTATTTCACCTGAACTTATTTGGGGGTTTTTCTTTGCATCACAAACAATTTTTCTGGCAGTTGTGGCTGAAATTTTAGTTGGTTTACCTGACCGTGGTTTGGTTTCAACAGAACCCCTCATTTTCCACTTCTTGATTAGAGTTTGAACACTGCTGATTTACATTCAAAATTCCTTGGATATCTTTTTATATCCCTTTCCTGTTTTATACAGTTCAACTACCTTTTCCCGCAGATCCTTTGACAATTCCTTTGCTTTCCCCATGGCTCAGAATCCAGAAACATCAGTGCAGCACTGGATGAAAGATGCAAGGGTCTGTCAGGAGTCCAGAAACACATTGACCTTTTATACACATGTAGCGGGTATGTACTTTTTAAACTGGTGAGGACACCAGTGATGCATAGTTCCCTGCGGCCCAGCAGGTGGCGCTGTCGCTTTGGGCCGAGGTTGAACCATCGCTGCAGTGCCGTACCCTTTGTGACCTCTCGCAGCGGTTGAACGGCGCAGCGGGGAACCCGCCGTGCATCCTGGGAGAGGGTATAAAGGGGGCAGACATCTTCGCCACGAGGTGGGAGTCCCGGGCACCTTCAGCCTGAGGGCTGTTGTTGCGGTCGGTGTCCAGGCGGCCTAAGCCTGGACACTTGGAGTTCGTGTTCCATCCCAGACACCTTCAGTCCATGTTCAATGACCGGTGGCAGCGGTCCAACTATTTCAATCAGGTCAGTGGCAGGGGCCTGCTATTAGGCCCGTGGCAGGGGCCTCAACATTTTATCCGGTCTGTGGCAGAGACCACCCTCACGGTCGGTGGCAGAGACCGTGCGCAAAGGCCTAGTCGCTAAAAAGGAATAGGAGAGTTCAGCTGTGCCTGGGCCTACTCGTTCCCACACCCCCCATGTTCGTCTGTTATTGGAAGTTCAACTGAGTGTGTTCACCGTACTGTATGAGAAATAAAGGAGTGTTGGACTTTCGATTGGTGTGGGGCTCTATTATTGGCAGACACGTTTCCATGGAACAACTGAGGCTTCGTATGCAGTGGACAGACCCGGAGGTAATTCAACTAACTTTGCTCAACCCTCTTATACACAAGAGGGGAGAGCTTGGCGTAGTGTTCCTGCACTCTCCTCTCCCAGGTACCCCTAGACACAAGCCATACACCGTAGGAAAGAGGGAGAGTGAGGGTACCGCTACACACACACTAATTAAAAGCAAACAGATCACAGGTGAGGATGGTTACCTTTAATAGCCATTCAAACCCTATTGTGTCAACTTGTGTGCATGTTATCAGGCCAAAATCACCAGGGTATGTAAACTTTTGATCCGGGTCATTTGGGTAGTTTCTGTTGCCATTATGATTTATAAAGAGTAAATACAGGTGATTGATAATAAATGGCTTCAGCCAAACACTAACCATGAGTGAAAGAAATGTTTTTGTGTTATCATTCATGTTCTCTGAAAAATGGCCAAGAAATCATAAATTCTGCCAGGGTTTGTAAACTTATGGGCACAACTGTAAGTACCTGAAATAAATTTTATAAATATACACTCAACGGCCACTTTTTTAGGTACACTTTGCTAGTACTGGGTTGGATCCCCTTTTGCCAGGCGTTGGAAACATTCCTAAGAGATTTTGGTTCATATTGACATGATAGCATCACGCAGTTTCTACAGATTTGTCAGCTGCACATCCATGATGTGAATCTCCTGTTCCACCACATCCCAAAGGTGCTCTATTGGATTGAGATCTGGGGACTGTGATGTCCATTGTTCAAGAAACCAGTGGTGAGATGATTTGAGCTTTGTGACATGGTGTATTATCCTGCTGGAAGAAGCCACCAGAAGATGGGTACACTGTAGTCATAAAGGAATGGACATGGTCAGCAACAATACTCAGGTAGACCGTGGCATTTAAACGATGCTCAATGGGTACTAAGGGGCCCAAAGTGTGCCAAGAAAATATCCCCCCCACCATTACACCACCACCAGCCTGAACCGGTGATACAAGACAGGATGGATCCATGCTTTCATGTTATTTTACGCCAATTTCTGACCCTACCATCTGAATGTCGCAGTTGAAATCGGGACTCATCAGACCAAGCAACGTTTTTTCCACTCTTCTATTGTCCAATTTTGGTGAGCCTGTGTGAATTGTAGCCTCAGTTTCCTGTTATTAGCTGACAGGAGTGGCACCCCGTGTGGTCTTTTGCTACTTTAGCCCATCTGCTTCAAGGTTCGATGTGTTGTGCATTTAGAGATGGTATTCGGCATACCTTGGTTGTAATGACTGGTTATTAAGTTACTGTTGCCTTTCTATCATCTCAAACCAGTGTACCCATTCTACTTAACAACGCATTTTCATCCACACAACTGCCGCTCACTGGATATTCTCAGGTCACCTGAGGCCGAGCAGCACATAGAGGAGGACTTAGAACACACTCCAGGCTCCAGCTATCTTCCAAGCTGCCCAGGAAGGTACACAAACTACACAGGGCCCCCTGGTTCCACTGACCAGCAGACTGCTGACACAGACGAGGGAGAGGGGGAAGATTTTTTTTTTTATTACGCCATGTTGGCCTCCGACTGGCTGGAAGCCAATGAACATACGCTTCACCAAGCTAGAAGAGATGCAGCAGAGGTAGATTGAGACACACTATTGGGCTCCATTGCCACCTGGGAGACTTTGTTATCCTGTCTGCACAGTGAGCAAGAATTCTCTACACGATTGGTCTATCGTTGGATTACAAAATAAAAGCGAGATTGCTAGTTTTTGGTTTGATGATCTTACGTTTGTTCAGCTGGGGAATTTTGCCTGACCCCACGTTGTTACTCCAAGTGAAGCCTGTTGCTTCTTACCAAACCTGTACATCACCCAACTGCAGGATTCTAGCGGAGGGCTTCCGAACCCAGGGAGCAACTCTATCCCCCTGCGGGGATGCATGCACCAAAGTTTGCTTCCGGTTACTGTGTGTTCAAGTTCAGTTTAAGTACACTTATGGTTCCAACATTATTTGCCCGAAATCACACCACCATGTTACCCCTTTGTGGAGATACTCTGTTCCCCCGGTGTCACCCTACCCAGGCCCTTGTATGACTGTGCTGTATTGACTTGTTAACTGTTTACAATTTCAGTTCTATTATATAGGAATTATGGCTGTCCCGGTAATATTTTAGAACGTTAGGGACATCCGAGACCCCCTTAAGCGTACCATGGTATCCACTGCTCTCCCTAAGCACCTACCTGCCATATGTGTGCTGCAGGAGACTCGCTTGGTACTGGAGATGCTGTCGTGCCTGCAGTTCTCTTGGGTGGGCTGGGCATATAATTCTACTCATACCTCCTTCTCCAGGGGGGGGGGGGTGAGCATTCTGATACACCAATCCCTGGATTTTCAGTTATTTGACAAACTGATAGACCCTGAGGGAAGGTAAATGATTCTGCTATGTAGAATATTTCAAGTTAAATGTATTCTTGCAGCGGTGTATATACCGCCTCCTTTCAAGTCTTTGGTGCTAAGAACTCTATTGATGTACCAGCTGGGAAGCCCTGACATCCCCCTCATACTAGTTGGTGATCTTAATGGCTATCTAGATCCTGTACTAGACAAACACCCCCCCCCCCCCCGGGGGCCAAACACCCTTGCACTACACTACGGAAATTTATTGACGAAACAGTTTAGATAGACCCATGGCGTGCCGCAACCCGTTCCAGAAGCAATTCTCGTGCTTCTCTAAATCCCATTTGTTCCTGTCTAGAATTGATCTGTGCCTCTGCACCCCCACAGCCTCGCTTTTCGTCCAGGATGTACAATACCTAGTAAGAGGCATATCAGAGCACTCTCCCCTGGTAATTTCTCTAGCGGTAGGGTCTACCTCAATGCTCACAAAAGCCCCATGGAAGCTTAATGCCTTCTGGCTAAATCTCTTCCCCTCTCACAGTAGAATTACTGACGAGATTTCCACATATTGGCAGAACAATAGGGGACACCCTGATCCCCTAGTCACGTGGGATGTCTTTAAAGCATTTTTGAGAGGCTTATTCATGACTGAGGTCATTACCATATTAAACACAACACTCAGGTACAGAGGGAGTGTTGTGCAGCTGATTTGTCGATTGGAGGCAGATAAGATACGCTTCTTCAGTAGGCTGGCTTTTTATGAGGAGGGGGAGCAGACAGGTAGGCTGTTAGCCAAAATTGTGCAATTAAACCAGGCCTCCCCAGCATTAGGTGCTTTACGTAACCATCAGCTGAGGGTGGTGAATGATCCGACTATCATTATGCAGGAACTGGTGGAGTTTTACTCAGACTTGTACCGTTCTAGGCAGGATTATACAGCAGAGGAGCTGCAAGATCTCCTGCATGGGATCGAGCTACCCTGTCTGTCAGTCTCCCAGGGGCAGCTATTGGATTCCCCTATAAGTATAACTGAAGAAGAGTTGCAATGTTTTTTTGGGGGGACACGTCTGAATCCCTGAGAGAAGCTATGGCAGTCATTTGGTCAAATTTGGAGTATTTTCAGGCTTGGTAATCAACTGGACCAAATCCTCAATCTTACTGCTAGACTCTTCAACTGGCGGACAGGGTGGCACACTCCAAAACATTCCTGTGACCTCCTCTTTTAAATATCTGGGGGTGCATGTTACCCCACAACCCCGATATTATGTCACCCTCAACTTATCACCGCTATTGGGTCGTATAAGAGATAAAACCAAAATATGGTCCAAGCTTAAAATGTCACTGGTGGGAAGAGTGAACCTCATAAAAATGGCTTTTATGCCACAGCTCCTCTACATCCTGCATAATACCCCTATGGTTGTCCCGCTTAAAACTTTTTGCATCATAAACTCGCTGTTCCGCTCCTTTATTTGGCTCAATAAACCTCAGAGGGTCAAGCTAGAGCAACTGCAAAAAAACAAGAGAGTGGGGATTTGGCCTTGCCCAACCCTTGGCTTTATTACTTGGCAGCTCAGCTGCAACACATAACTCAGGCTTTACCCATGGAGTCAGCCGATGTGGGGGGGGGGAGTGGACCCGACCACGGCTCTGGTACACCATGTCACAGGGATGCACAGTGTGGCCAGGGGGTTGAAGGCACTGGCCTACGCTAAATCCAACAAGCTTTTTCCCACCTATGTGTTGATGCAGAAAGTGTGGAACAAAGCCAGACAGCTGCAAGATGTCAAAAGTTTCACGGGACATAGTCCTATTTGGGACAACGGACATTACAAGGAGCTGCAATCTTTGCAGTGTGGTGCAAGATGGAAGCTGTATGGGGTTACACACCTGGTACACATCTTCTCCAGCGGCAAACTGCACTCCTTTCCTTTGCAGACTAAATTCAACCTCCCCAATCAATGAATTTCCCATACCTACAATTACATCATGCTGTACGGCCACAATCAGAGGGGTCCCAGTGGGTCCTGTCCCCGGCCCCCATCTTTCATTATATGACAGAGGTTTCTCACTTTAAGGGATTTATCTCCCGGTGTTAAGCCATGCTTACGTCCACACACTTGAAGGGCTTTCCGACCAACGTGGCACCCTTATGGGAGCGTGAAGTGGGTATGTTTGAGGACGATCAGTGGGAGGAGGCCCTACAGGCTGTTCAGCTGTGTTCTCTCAATGTGGCACAGTGTCTGTTCCAGCTGTACATAGTTTTGTGGGTCCATTTTACCCCCACAAGGCTGAGTCGGATGGGTCTGAGAGATAGCTCGAAGTGTACTAGGTGTTCCAGAGACCATGGTGACCTTATACATCTATTATGGCACTGCCCCAAGCTCCATCTATATTGGTCAGGAGTTATAGCTACCATTAACAAGATGTTTCAGGTCTGCATCCTGATGGATCTTAAGCCCTGTATATTGGGTATTCTAGATAACCTCTACATTGAGGAAATCTCTAAACAAGCCACAGCCAGAGCACTCTTTCAGACACGCAAGCTTATGCTTAGACATTGGAAGGGAACAGAGCCTCCCACTCTGGGAGAGTGGACACCTCAAATGGGGGACACCCTGTGCTTGAAAAGTTCAACACTTTATGGTCTTCATGGTATAGATACTCCTTGTCTTAGCCCGGTGGATTTGGTCTTGGACAGACTGTTTCTCTAGCATGGAAGTTAGCTCGGAATACAATGTAGAAGGATAGCCTTTTGAGCTAGCACACTGCAGGTAACTAAGTTGGAGGATGGTTAAAGGGGGGAGGGAGGGACGGGGAGGGTTCAGGGATAGCAGCAGCAAAAATGATGTACTGTATACGCATTTTCGTTTATGCCTGTGGAATGTGATAACGTCGGTTTCTGCATGTCAATAATTTTTATGGAACCTGTAATGTTGAATTGTATATTATTGTTTACTTCAATAAAACTTTTGAGAAAATAACAAAAAAACTTCTCTGCAGGATCTGGAAACCTTGCAAAAAGATCCAAACAAATTAATGGGGTGGGCAACTACATGGCAAATGAGGTTTCATGTAGAAAAATTTAAAATAATGCATTTGGGTGGTAAAAATATGAATGCAATCATTATACAATCTATAAATGAAAACTAGAAAGTCTACATGAAAAAGTCTATATGAAAAAACTCTTCATCAATAAAAGTGAAAAAAATTGGAAAAAACTATTAATTCCACATAACAGGAAGAAGACAATAGTGTGGAAAGTGATAATTCCAATAAGGTGATAAAATACAGATTCCTTCCACCTTCACCAAGAAAGAGAAGAAGAGGGGGGGGATTTCTTGAGTCGAAAGAACCCCACTCGATACGTGGGAACCCTTACCCAAACTGGTTGACCCCCTAAAGAGCAAGGTCATATACACCAGCAGACTTAGCCCTCTGCAGGGCCTAACGGTCCTCCATATCCCTGGAACCCTACAGATACAGCAAGAAATCCTCTGCGGTATCCTGATTGTAAATAGAACGTCCGGTCTGGGGGGCGCACTATGAAAAAAAGTAACCAGTGCATAAGGACAAAAACACTCCGATGGTTTAGTATCTTAAAAAGTAAGTAGCCTTTATTGCTAAAAACAAGTGGATACAACCACATAAAACATAGAAAAACACAGCCGGCAAGCTATAATAAAAAACACCCGTACTTGCGGGGTCACGTGGTGCGTAATGACGTCAGCGCGTAGCACCCCCCTACATGTTTCGTCATACGTGAGGCGTAAGGATAACACATAATTCATCATTAACAGAATGCCATTAAATAGATTTTGATCTGGGCAGACTTTAAATTAAATTGTCTATTGGAATCCATGATCGAGAGACCAGGAAAGGGATGGAAACCTTGACACAAAGGAAAAGGGAAGGAGAAGAGGAAATCAAAAGATCTGAAAATAATTGAAATCATGGGCCTACAATTCACATGGAGAAGGGTTTATATGAATTGATTTCATTAATTCCAGGGGGATTTAAAGCAGATCATTTTTCGATCCAGAGGGTTTCGAATCTTAAAATAGAATTGTCCCAATCGCCTCCCCTAAGATTAGGGGGGAATAACCTCCAGTATAAAAAGCGATACTGGAGCGTTATCGAATTTGTGATGAAGGCCTATATGTCTAGCAATGGGAGTGATGATTTTCCTGTTACCAGAGTATTACAAGTGAACCCTCATCCTGTGGCCCAGTTCCCGTATAGTTTTACCAATGTAAAAAGCATGGCATTGACATGTCATCAAATAGATAACACCAAGGGTAGTGCAATCAGCATATTGTCGTGACTGGTGCCACTGCCCATTGGGCAGATAGATGCATGGGCAACGGCTACACCTGCCACAATGATAAGTTCCTCTGGGAGGCTAGAGGGAGAATTTCGATCTGCTTTGATAATGACTAGTAGTTAGAGTGTCTCTCAAGGAGATAGCCAATCTAAACACCAATTCAGGGGTGCGTACATACTTGGATAGCGTGTAATCTTCAACCCATGAATGCCAATGGTTTCAAATTGATGAACGTAAGAATTGTTCATAAGCAGAAAAATGTGTAATGAATTTGTCTGTATTGATTATATTTTTTGGACTGCTCTTACAGAGAAGTACGGGTCTAGGTCTCAATCTAGCTTTATTGAAAGCTTTTCCCAAACAAAGATTTGGAGTAGCCCCTATCCAATAATCCTCATCTGAGGAACAGTTCCTACAAAGGCACAAATATAATATTGTGCACAGGGTATGCTCCTAATCAGGGGGGCCGAGTGCGAGCTAGAAGCATGCAGAATCGTATTGCCTGAACTAGGCTTACGATAAAGATCAGTCACTATATAACTGTCCTCATTGACAAAAATGGTAAGATCCAGAAAGGATACATGATGGGTACTGAAAGTATGTGTAAATCTTAAATTGAAATTGTCAATATTGAGAACCTCATGAAAGCTTAGAAGTTCATCCCTGGACCCTGTTCAGATGATCAATAGGTCATCAATGTAACAAAACCAATATTGTACCTTTGTTAACCAAAACAGAAACTTCTCGTCAGCAAACATCCACCTTTCCCAACCACCAAGATATAAATTAGCATAAGAAGGAGCACAACAAGTGCCCATTGCCACTCCTTGAATTTACAATTAGGCCTGTTAAATAAAAGTAAACTATTTTCTGGTTAGTATGAATCTAAGTAGATCCAAAACAAACCTATTATGTGGCCATGTAGTACAATCCTGCTCTGTAAGAAAGGACTCAATAACCCGAATGCCCCGCTCGTGTGGAATACTAGAGTACAAAGCCTCTATATCCACAGCTACAGGCAGGGCATCCGGGGGAATATGAGTCCCCTCTATATGCTTCAACAGATCCAATGTATCACGGATAAGGGAGGAATGAGTCAGCATACCTACTGGCTTTTTCAGTGACTTATTACCAGAAATAATAGGCCTACCAGGAGGGTTTCTCAAATCCTTATGCACTTTAGGAAGAGAATAGAATGTGGTTTGGTGTGGAAATTTGGGAATGAGATAGTCTAAAGATTTCTGGTCAATCAATCCTTCAAGATATGTGTTGGTACACAGTAGACACAATTCATTAACATAGATTGGCATTTGTTCCATCTCAATTCTGCAATACCACTCACGATTTTTAAGGATATTGAAACACATTTTTTGGTACTGCAAGTGAGACATGAGAACAATGTTTGCACCCTTGTCAGATGGTTAGATGGTTTTATTATGATATCATCTCGAGATTGTAACAATTTCAAAGCTTGGGATTGTTCATCAGTAAGGTTTGTTTCTGGCCTACACCAATGTCTGGACTTCAAATCTCTAATAGTAAGCTGTAAAAAGGGCCATATATTAGGGCAAATAAGCAAATACGAAAAATGACGAAATTTGGGTCTTCGTGACCGTGGTACATGTAGGGGTGACATTGTCCGAGGTCATCTCAGAGGAGGGAACAGATTCAACACCATTACTTTCCTCATAAAGCAGCATAAGGTCTCTGAGAGCCCTGAATTTGTCCATGTTTAACCTGCTCGGTAATCTCTTTCTATAATTTCTTTTCATTCAGTCAAAAATAAATGTGTCAGGGTCACCTGTGGCCAGGTGACAGATGCACACCGTAGGGGGACAGGAGTGCACCGCGAGGTAGTGAACCCTATGGCTGGCTTCTGCGGATAGGAAACTGGGTGGTTGTGGAAAGCGGGACCAGAGGAGCACAACCGGGATCCCAACGGAAGCGAGAGCCAAGATTCCCCAGGGCGCAGAGTCTAAGACCCAGCTGGTCTTCTCCAGGGCCTCTAGTGGTGAGGATGTTACGCTGCAGGCTGGGACCAGGTCGCGGCCCCTGGAGTTTCCTAGCTCACGCCCCGTAGGATAAGGGGAAAAGAGGGGAAGCAGCAGCACACGATAGAGAGAACCGAATAACAAGCTGAAGGTCAAGGGCCACAAGCAGACAAGGATAACGAAGAACGAGCCGAAGGTCAAGGGTCACGAGCAGACAGGGATAGACGGGGACAAGCCAATAACGTAACAGAGAGACAGACGTAGCACACGGCAGGCAGGAACCCAAACACACAATGCCTAACAAACACGTTGATCAGCAAAGCAGGCTTGCAGTGCACAGGTTAATATAGTGTTCTGTGATAGGGCCTGGGGTGGAGTCAGGCTGGGAGGAGATTATAAAGGAAGCCAGGTGAAAGGGCTCAGGCCTCTAAGATGAACACATGGAAAGGAAGGTAAGCTGACAGACAAACACTACTGCATATCCATGACAGTACCCTCCCTCTTATGGCCCCTCCCCCGCCTGGACCCAGGCTTAAAGGGAAATCTCTGATGAAACCTTCTCAACAGATGAGGTGCAGCGACATCAGATGCAGCGATCCAAGACGCCTCCTCAGGACCAAAACCTCTCCAATGCACAAGGTACTGAAGAATGCCTCTGCAGAGCCGAGAATCCAGAACTTGTCTAACCTCGTACTTAAGATTATCCTCAGAGACCGAAAACGAGGTAGGGAGATGACAAGAAGATCTATTGAGGACCAAAGGCTCTCTAGGAATAAGCAAGGGCATGAGAGGATCAACAGGAATCTGAGGAGGGTCCCCTAGACCCTTAAAGGGGAACTGGTCATCTTGCACAGGACCATCAGACTGGGCAGATGTCAGTTGAACCCTGAAGTCAGGTTGGTTAGAAGGTGACATGTCGCCGGAGTCAAGCTGAATAGCTGAAGGACAAGCAGAATGTCCCGAACAAGAAAAAGTAGGAGGCTCACTGGGCATGGGCTGGACTGGCATAACTAGTACAGAGGCAGAGTGAATAGCTGAGTCAGGTGTAGCGACTACCTGAATCGCATCGCAAGACGTAGCGACTGCAGGACTTGTAGACAAGCTAGCCTGGCTGTGCGTCCAAGGGTGGTTAGGGACAGAGAAATGTAAATGGTTATGCAACCTGGAATGAATGACCGGCTCAGATTCACAGGGGGCAACCTTGGGTAGGCAGGACGAGGAACAGGAGGGACCCCAAGCCAGAATCTGTCCAGTAGTCCAGTCCACATGAGGAGAATGGAGCTGTAACCATGGGAGACCCAAAATTATAGGCGTTGAGGCCTTGGGTAAGATAAGGAAGGATATCCACTCCTGGTGGAGTGTCCCTACCGACATCTTAACAGGGAGGGTCTGGAAGCGGATAGGTCCCCCTGGGAGAACAGTACCATCAATCGCCAAGACCACCAATGGCGTGGTGAGGGGCAAAAGAGTAAGTCTCATGGACGATGCGATTTCCAAGTCCATGAAATTACCAGCGGCTCCGGAATCCAGATATGCTGAGACCGAATGAGAAGAAGCACCAACATGAAGGAACACAGAAAGCAGAAGACGAGAAGGGGAAGGTGATATTTCTGGGTCCAATACTCCACTTTCCAGATGAAGTGGACCCGAACGTTTTTCTGGACAAAGAGAGCAAGTGTCACGAAAATGACCTTTGCCCCCACAGTAAAGACACAGACCAAGAGTTCTGCGCCTAGCACGTTCCTCGGGGGATAGCCTGGTCCGACCCGGCTGCATGGGTTCCTCAGCTGGTAGGAGATGCTCTACGGGTCGAAGAGAGGGGAGCTCAGGCTGACTAAGAACCAAGGAGTGCTGGCGTTGCTTTTCTAAGGTCCTCTCCTGAAAGCGAATATCGATCTGGTTACACAAGGAGATAACGCCGGCCAGATCAGTGGGGATGGTTCTTCCTGCTAATTCATCCTTCACTCTATCAGACAGGCCATGCAAAAAGGTTGCGACTAAGGCCTCATTGTTCCAGCTCAACTCAGCCGACAGTATGCGGAAATGAAGGGCATACTGTCCCACAGAAGCAGACTCTTGGCGGAGACGTAAAAGGGCGCTGGCCGCTGAAGAGACACGAGCCGGTTCTTCAAAGATATTCCAAAAAAGTTTCAAGAAGCCAGACAGGCTAGAAACCACTGGATCATTCAGTTCCCACAGAGGGGCTGCCCAGGCTAAAGCTTCACCAGAGAGGAGGGAAATGATATAGGCTACCTTAGCCCGATCAGACAGGAAGTTTTGGGGCTGGAGCTCAAAATGAATCGTGCATTGGCTAAGGAACCCCCTGCAGGCCTTGGAGTCCCCAGAGAAACGGGACGGAGCTGGCAGTTGTAGTGAGTGTGTGGCTGTGACTGGTGCAATAGGTGCAGCCGCTGATTGTATTTGAGGTTGCGGATTCAGGGTTCCCAAGGAGGCCTGAAGCTGCTCGAAGCGAGAAGCCAGATCCTGGAGGAATCGCATCACCTGAGTCTGATTCGATTCCTGGGTTTCAAGTCTGCAAACTATGCCCTGCAATGGATCATCCGCGGGTAGCGGGATGTCAGCCGGGTTCATGGCTGATCAAACTGTCAGGGTCACCTGTGGCCAGGTGACAGATGCACACCGTAGGGGGACAGGAGTGCACCGCGAGGTAGTGAACCCTATGGCTGGCTTCTGCGGATAGGAAACTGGGTGGTTGTGGAAAGCGGGACCAGAGGAGCACAACCGGGATCCCAACGGAAGCGAGAGCCAAGATTCCCCAGGGCGCGGAGTCTAAGACCCAGCTGGTCTTCTCCAGGGCCTCTAGTGGTGAGGATGTTACGCTGCAGGCTGGGACCAGGTCGCGGCCCCTGGAGTTTCCTAGCTCACGCCCCGTAGGATAAGGGGAAAAGAGGGGAAGCAGCAGCACACGATAGAGAGAACCGAATAACAAGCTGAAGGTCAGGGGCCACAAGCAGACAAGGATAACGAAGAACGAGCCGAAGGTCAAGGGTCACGAGCAGACAGGGATAGACCGGGACAAGCCAATAACGTAACAGAGAGACAGACGTAGCACACTGCAGGCAGGAACCCAAACACACAATGCCTAACAAACACGTTGATCAGCAAAGCAGGCTTGCAGTGCACAGGTTAATATAGTGTTCTGTGATAGGGCCTGGGGTGGAGTCAGGCTGGGAGGAGATTATAAAGGAAGCCAGGTGAAAGGGCTCAGGCCTCTAAGATGAACACATGGGAAGGAAGGTAAGCTGACAGACAAACACTACTGCATATCCATGACAAAATGTATAAGTTAGTCTGCGAGCAAATAGAGATAAATCTTTAATCATTTCTGATACATTGATAGGTTGTGCGGGACAAAATCTCAAACCTAATTGTAGTACCGATATTTGTGCAGGGCTAAGTTGGATAGTAGTTAAATTTAATAATGTTTAACTCGGATTGGCTATTTGATTCTGGACATTGGATGGACAAAAGACAAAGGCGCTCAGATTCCCTTGTTTTTTGGCCTCCTGGAGTGCCAGAGTTAGATTTAAAAAATCACCAATGGGTGTAGATTGCCTATTAGGACCACTAGCAGTAGCAGCTCCTTTGGATAAAATACCCTGCAGGGCTGTTAAATTACTACCAGTGGCCTGTTTCCTTGAATGAGAGGACGTCTCAGGAAAGCTCCAGTGAGGAGTGGGAGATAGGAGACTCACATTCTATGGAGACCCATTCAGAGGCCAAGGAAGAACCTCAGCCCCCAGTATGGACTTCATGAAGATCTCCCAGGGAGAGTGGGATGATTACCTAATCTGGGAGTTTATGCACGTCCCAAAACCTTTAAAGGGGTTGTAAAGACTTGTGTTTTTTTCACCTTAACCTCCCTAGCGGTAATCCCGAGCGTGACTCGGGGTTGTTTTTTTATGCTAGGATCGGTAACCCCGAGTCACGCTCGGGGTAGACATTGCAGAGCTCGCAGCGGAGTTTCCCTACCTTCTCCTGGCGATCCAGCGATGATGTCCTCTGCTGTGATCGCCAGCGAGATCTCCGGCGAGTGTCGGCACTTTCGACCCCATCTGACTTCCTAGTTCCGTTCCCTGCGAGCCGCAGCGGCGCATGGGAGCGGAACTGGGCGGCAAATTCAAAAAGGTAAACACATAGTATACATACAGTATACTGTAATCTTACAGATTACAGTACTGTATGTAATAATTACACACACCCTTGGTCCCTAGTGGTCTGCCCAGTGTCCTGCATGCACTTTTATATAATAAAAATCGTTCTTTCTGCCTGTAAACTGGAGATTGTCTATAGCAACCAAAAAGTGTCCCTTTATGTCAAAAGTGGTTTTAGACCAACTAGAAAGCAGCGATAATAAATTAGAATCACTCGCAGAATTGAGCGATAGCGATTTGTGGGGAAATTCGTCATCAAACACTAAATCTAATGACAGCGACAATTCTGCAATTGAGCAAATTTCAGTGTTTTTGATTTGATTACATTATTGAATAATTTTTATTATAATTAGATTACTATTTTTTATAATTATTTATAGTTATTTATTATATTATAATTTATAATTTTGTGTTTCATATTTATCATACCCGGGATGTTTACTAGACTCTGGTTTGCTTAGGTTTAAGTAAGTAATTACTAAGAATCGCAGGCCTATAATACATAACACCAAATTTTCATGCAAAATAATTGTACCACTTTTGGTACATAATTCCAGAAAGAATCATACCGCCAGGGAGGTTAATGCATCCTATGCATTAAGGTGAAAAAACACCTGGCAATGACGGGCCCCCAAGCCCCCCCGTTTTACTTACCTGAGCCCATTCACCTGCTTGGCTCGTCCCCGGCGTCCTCTTCTCCACGGAGTTTCAGCGTTGATTGGATATATTGATAGCAGCGCAGCCATTGGCTCACACTGCTGTCAATCAAATCCAATGAAGCTTTACAACCCCTTTAAGGGTGCCAGAGAGTCATGCTTGGGCCCGGTTCAACTTTTTGTGTTTGGGATCAGAAGGTGAATACCCAGCACCTCGAGTGCGCTTATAAGGACGTGATGCCAGTGCTCCGAAAGGACGACTGTGCGCCTGTGGAAGAGAGAACACAGGGAGGGGTCACCGCAAAAACATGTAGAGTGCACAACTGGACAAGATTGTTACCGTAAACATTATTGCGGACTCTACATATAGCCAACTTTTCTTATCCAGTGTGCGTCAGAGAAAAGTATTTTTGGGGGGTTCCCTTTATTGGGGCACCCATCATTTTTTTATGTATTGGATGTCTGCCGAAGCTTTTAAATGATTAATGTGTTTTGTTTAATAAATTTATATATTTTTGTATCAAAAAATTGTATAAGTCTATCCCGTACCATGAAAGTCCTAGTCACCTCCAAATATTTCTAGTTCATAAACACCAATGACCCAGAGCCACTAAAAGTCATGCATTCCCATGCCATCACACTGCCTCCATTATGTTTTACAGATGACGTTGTGGGCTTTGGATCATGACGTTTTTATTCCCGTCATTCTGGTACAGATTAGTCTTCGTTTCATCCGTCCAAAGAATGCTTTTCTAGAACGGGTCTGCCTTTTTTAGATATTTTTTGGCAAAGTCTAATCTAGCTTTTCTATTCTCCAGCTTATGAATGGTTTGCACCTTGTGATGAAGGTGCTCTCGTAAAGTCTTCTCTTGATTGTAGACTTTAAAATGATACGCCCACCTCCTGGAGAGTGTCCCTCACTTGTCGGGATGTTGTAAATGGGTTTTTCTTTACCATAGAGAGGATACTGCGATCATCTGCCACTGTTGTCTTCCGTGGACGTCCAGGCCTTTTTATTTTGCTGAGCTCACTTTCCTCAGACTGTACCAAAGTGTTAATTTGGCCACTCCTAATGTTGCTGCTATCTCTCTGATGGATTTGTATAGTTTTTGAAGCCTTACAATGGCCTGTTTCACTTGCATGGACATTTTCTTTGAACGCATGATGTAGGTTTACAGCAATAGATTCCAAATGCAAATATCATACTTAGAATGAACTCCAGACTTTTTATCTGCTTAATTGATGAAGAAATAACAAAGACGTAGCCCACACCTGGCCATGAAAGGTTTTTTTTTATTTAAAGGTATGCAACATTACACGCGGTAGTATGACATGACAGTATAGTCCTGACAAAGATTATCAGCTGTGGCATAATGGAGATGAAAGTAACAGAGGTTAATTGTCACTATCCAAACTTTATACCCTATTGCAAATCAGTAAAAAATTGCGACTAACAACTCAGGATTATAGTCAACTTTGGGAAAAAACATAACCATGTGTTGTAAAATATTTGCAGGAACTGTCTTGCATGTACATAGAGAAAGGATCAGATCACTTACAGGCAGGTAATGTAGGGGCAAGCGAAGACCCCCTTCGAAAAGGGGGTGCCCTGCTCAGCCCACAAAACAGGCGTACCACACGGTCGGTGCATGAAAGGCATTTTGATGTGTTTTCAGACAGAAAAGTGGACATTAAGTATTAAGTATAGATTTCTCTTGTTAAAAAAAAAAAAAAAGTATTAAGTATAGATTAAGTATTAAGTATTGTGACAGCAGGAAGGTAAAGTCACCTGGTTGCATCCAGGGGGGGGGTAGATATATTTCGCCCAGATTCAGGCTTTACGCCGACTTATACAACTAGGTGGAGAGTTGTATAAGCCCAGCTGAGGCTAGTGGGCTCATGGATGACTCATACCTCTAGGGAGAGTGTGGGGCGTCGTGCAGACAGGGAGTTGATGAGACCAGCTGAAGCTTGTCAGCTCATTTAGGCCTCTATAAGAACTCCCAGCTTCATTAGATGTTAGCTCATGCCTGGACCCAGACCTGTGTGGACTGTCTAGGGAGAGTGAACCCCTGTGCGGTGAGACAAAGCCTGTGTGGCTATTTGCTTGGACATTTAAAACCAGGGACTTAGGGACTAGGACAGCACTAGGCTGATCCCAGTTGTTAGTTAGGAAACCTGTATGTTTAGTCAGAGGTCAAGTTGACCAGGATTTATTTTGTTTATGTTTCTTTTGCTTTGCTGTGTTTTGTCACTGTAAATAGAAAATAAACCGCACCTTTTTGATTTTGAAAACCACAACCTCCGTTTGCTGGGCCTGTTTTTGTGTGGGGAGCCCATCTCGGGGGTCACACACACCCGCTGCCGAGCTAACCCCCTCACAGTTGGTGGAGAACCAGTGGCAGTTTTTTTTTAAGCCAGCATGGAGGAGATACTGAAGCAGCTGGCTCTAGCAAATGCCAATCAACAGCAGACAAATGCAGGTTTGCAAAAGAGCCTTGCAGCTCATCAACAGAGCCTTGCAGCTCAACAACAGAACTTCGCAGCCCAGCAGCAAGCTCATCAACAGAGCCTTGCAGCCCAGCAGCAGACAAACGCAACTTTGCAACAGAGTCTGGAGGCTCAGCAACAAGCCCAGCAGCAATCTGAGGCCCGCTTCATAGACCTGTTGCAGAAGCAAGAGCAGAGACTACAACAACAGATGGAAGCAGTAATGCAGCAACGTCCGCAGACCAGTGAGGAAAGCCGTCCCACTAATACCACGTCCTTTGGGGTGAGTCGTTTATTGACAAAAATGACTGGAGAGGATGATCCAGAGGTATTTTTGACCACATTTGAAAGGACCGCTGAAAGAGAAAAGTGGCCTGAGGAGCAGTGGGCTGGACTGGTGGCTCCTCTGTTAACTGGTGAATCGCAGAAAGCTTACTATGACCTAGAGCCTAACCAAGCAAAAGACTATGTGATGCTAAAAGCTGAAATATTGGCAAGGCTGGGTGTCACCCAGGCTGTCCGGGCTCAGCGTGTGCATAACTGGACTTTCCAGCTTGGAAAACCCCCCAGGTCTCAAATGTATGATCTCATTCACCTGAGCAGAAAGTGGCTACAGCCAGAGACTTTGTCCGCACCAAAGATTGTGGAACGTGTTGTAATGGATCGGTTTTTGAGAGCTCTTCCTACTGCCATCCAAAAGTGGGTAAGCCATGGAGACCCAGAGACGGCCGATGGTCTTGTGGATCGTGTGGAGAAATACTTGGCTACAGAGAACCTGACGGCCTCTTCCAGAGACACTCGGACTTTCCACCCTAAGACCAGACCATCCCCAGGGGCGGATAAGAGGATTCCAAGGGGTGAGGGTGGAGAGAGTGAGAGGGTGGGAGCTCTACCCCAAGTTTGGCGAGAACAGCCTGGGAAATCAGCGGCTCAAGAGGCCGCAAGAAGGATCGTTTGCTACCGCTGCCGGCAAGCGGGACATATTGCAGCCAATTGCCCGGTTGTGGAGGAACCCATGCAGTGTGACTTTCTGACGGGCAGACGTCAGTCGCTGTGTGCGACAGTCGCATGCACTGCCATTCGAGGAACTGAGAAACATTTATGCAAAATGTGTGTTAATGGTAGAAATGTTGTGGTATTGCTGGATTCAGGTAGCCTTGTGACCCTGATAAAGGCTGAGTTAGTTAAAACAGAGGTCTCTGGGAATAGCAAGGTAGCTGTTATTTGTGTGCATGGGGACACCCGAGAGTATCCAGTGACTACAGTGTGTTTCGAGACCCCCAAAGGTACCCTCTCTCATCCAGTGGGCTTAGTATCTCAGTTACCGCATGACGCCATTGTGGGAAGGGATTTTCCGAAGTTCTGGGAACTGTGGGATGATCCTGAGCCCCCCACTGGTGCCCCTATGTACCAGGAATGTGATAGCCAGAACTCCCCTGAGAGTGGTGAGGACTCTCCGGAATTTCCCTTATCAGTATTGGCAGGGGAGACTCAAGAAACTGGAGAGGAGCCCACCTCCTCAGACGAAAACCTACCGTCTGTGGAGTTTTCTGATCTTGAGGTTCACAGGGAAAACTTTGCCACAGAACAGTTGAAAGACCCCGCCCTAATAAAGGCACGGGAAAACGTAGTGAAAATAGATGGCGAGTTAGTGAACCCAGATAATACCTGCACTTACCCATACTTCAGCGTAGAGAAGGACCTACTGTATCGGGTGGCAAAAAGGGCAGAAGAAACCGTTGAGCAGCTTGTGGTGCCCAAACCTTACAGGAAGTTGGTGTTGGAGTTGGCCCATGGGCACATTCTTGGAGGTCATCTGGGGACAGAGAAAACCCGAGAGAGGGTATTACAGAGATTCTATTGGCCGGGGGTGATGAAGACATAGAAAATTATTGTTCCTCCTGCCCTGTGTGTCAGAGGTCGGCCCCGATGCCACATTTCCGTAGCCCGCTGGTCCCTCTACCCATCATTGAGGTCCCGTTTGAGAGGATCGCCATGGATTTGGTAGGTCCTATAATCAAGTCCGCTAGGGGGCACCAGTACATATTAGTTATAATGGACTATGCCACCCGTTATCCAGAAGCGATCCCTCTCCGAAATACCTCGGCCAAAACCATAGCCAAAGAGCTATCTCTTGTGTTTAGCCGGGTGGGTATTTGTAAAGAACTGCTTACGGACCAAGGTACACCCTTTATGTCCCGGGTTATGAAGGAGCTGTGTAAATTGTTCAAAGTGACGCAATTACGTACATCTGTGTATCACCCCCAAACCGATGGGCTGGTTGAAAGATTCAACAAAACCCTAAAACAAATGTTGAAGAAAGTGGTGGATAGAGATGGAAAGGATTGGGACTGTCTACTTCCTTATCTGATGTTTGCTATTAGGGAGGTGCCCCAATCCTCTACGGGATTCTCCCCCTTTGAGTTACTGTATGGGAGACACCCAAGAGGGCTGTTGGATATTGCCAAGGAAACTTGGGAAAGTGAGAGTTCTCCCCACAGGAGTGTGATTGAGCATGTCGCCCTGATGCAAGACCGAATTGCACAGGTAATGCCCATCGTGAAGGAACATTTGGCCCAAGCGCAGTTAGCACAGCAGAGAGTGTACAACCGTGGAGCCAAGACCCGTACCTTTTCCCCGGGGGATAGGATACTGGTACTTGTCCCTACGGTTGAAAGTAAATTCCTTGCCAAATGGCAAGGCCCCTACGAGATAATGGAAAAAGTGAGCGAAGTGAATTACAAGGTCAGACAACCAGGAAGGCGAAAGCCCGAACAGATCTATCACGTTAATCTGTTGAAAGCCTGGAGGGATAGAGAGTCCCTAGTCGCAGACACTTGGTCAAAAGCTAAAACTGGTTGCGTGATTCCTGAGGTTGGAATAGCAGCCACCTTGTCACAACCCCAACAACAGGAGGTTAAGGAGTTTGTGCTTCGCAACAAGGAGGTATTCTCTGAGCTGCCGGGACAAACATCTGGGGTAGAGCATGACATCATTACCCCGCCCGGTGAAAGGGTGAAGTTAAAACCCTATCGGATCCCAGAGGCCCGACGGGAGGCAATACGGGAGGAAGTACAGAAAATGCTGAACTTAGGGGTGATAGAGGAGTCCCAAAGTGATTGGTCTAGTCCCATTGTGTTGGTGCCTAAACCGGATGGGAGCTGGCGATTTTGTAACGATTTTCGTCAGTTGAACAAAGTTACAAAATTTGACACCTACCCCATGCCACGTATAGATGAGTTGATCGACCGGCTGGGAACAGCCCGATACATGACGACTCTTGACCTCACAAAAGGGTATTGGCAAATCCCCCTGGCCAAGTCGGCCAAAGAGAAAACCGCATTTGTAACCCCAGACGGGGCGTTCCAATATAAAAGAATGCCGTTCGGGTTACAGAATGCGCCGGCCACATTCCAGCGGAAAATGGACCAGATGCTGAGGCCCCATCGGAAGTATGCTGCGGCTTACCTGGATGACGTAATTGTCCATAGCACAGATTGGGCCTCACATCTGCCAAAAGTGCAAGCAGTCCTGGACTCTGTTCGGGAAGCGGGGTTTACGGCTAACCCCAAGAAGTGTACCATTGGGCAGGAGGAGGCCAAATATCTTGGGTACACCATTGGGAGGGGAGTAATAAAACCCCAACTCAACAAAGTCGAGGCCATCCAGAGTTGGCCACGTCCCAACAGCAAGAAGCAGGTACGAGCCTTTCTGGGAATCGCTGGGTATTATCGGCGATTCATTCCCCACTTTGCTTCTAAGGCTGTGCCCCTAACCAACCTGACGAAGGGGAAAGGGTCGGTCATGATTAAATGGACCCCCGAGGCTGAGGCAGCATTCCAATTCTTGAAACAAGCCTTATGTAGCCAGCCAGTGTTGTACTCACCCGACTTCTCTAAAGACTTTGTCGTACAAAGTGATGCGTCAGATGTGGGGTTAGGAGCAGTATTGTCCCAGGTCTGGAACGGGGAAGAGCACCCAGTCATTTACCTCAGCAGGAAGTTGAAGTCCCATGAGGTAAATTACGCCACCGTTGAAAAGGAGTGTTTAGCGGTGAAGTGGGCTCTAGATTCCCTTCGGTACTACCTGCTAGGTAGGCACTTTGACATGGTTACGGATCACGCTCCGTTAAAGTGGATGGCTCAAAACAAGGAAACAAATAGAAGAGTGAATAGGTGGTTCCTGGCCCTCCAGGAATTCAACTTCACAGTAAAGCATCGCCCTGGCGTTCAAATGGGGAATGTGGATGCTTTGTCTCGAGTACATGAATGCCTGATTGCTGGTGTTCCAACCCCGAGGTTAAAACAAGAGGGGGGGTATGTGACAGCAGGAAGGTAAAGTCACCTGGTTGCATCCAGGGGGGGTAGATATATTTCGCCCAGATTCAGGCTTTACGCCGACTTATACAACTAGGTGGAGAGTTGTATAAGCCCAGCTGAGGCTAGTGGGCTCATGGATGACTCATACCTCTAGGGAGAGTGTGGGGCGTCGTGCAGACAGGGAGTTGATGAGACCAGCTGAAGCTTGTCAGCTCATTTAGGCCTCTATAAGAACTCCCAGCTTCATTAGATGTTAGCTCATGCCTGGACCCAGACCTGTGTGGACTGTCTAGGGAGAGTGAACCCCTGTGCGGTGAGACAAAGCCTGTGTGGCTATTTGCTTGGACATTTAAAACCAGGGACTTAGGGACTAGGACAGCACTAGGCTGATCCCAGTTGTTAGTTAGGAAACCTGTATGTTTAGTCAGAGGTCAAGTTGACCAGGATTTATTTTGTTTATGTTTCTTTTGCTTTGCTGTGTTTTGTCACTGTAAATAGAAAATAAACCGCACCTTTTTGATTTTGAAAACCACAACCTCCGTTTGCTGGGCCTGTTTTTGTGTGGGGAGCCCATCTCGGGGGTCACACACACCCGCTGCCGAGCTAACCCCCTCACAGTATCTAAAAAGACATTAAGATTAAGTATCTAAAAAGAAAAGAGAAAGACGAAAAGTAAGAGCGAGGGAGAAAAAAAAAAGGGGTCTGTGAGTTTGTGCACGATTTGTAATATCTGTTGCCAGAAGGGGCAAATCTTTGGACAGCCCCAAAGGATGTGAAGTAAAGTGCCAGTCTGGGTGCTACAGCGCCAACACAATGGGCTATGTCCAGGAAAAATGGACGCTAACACAGAAGGGGTCCGGTACCAGCACGTTAGAATTTTTTTACAAAGTCTCCTGATATTTACTACAAAAGGGAAGATTTGTGAGCAAAAAATAATATTCAGTTTTTTTGATCTTCCAAAAATGTGAAGTTTAGGTCTCTTTCCCATTTGAGCAAATATGGTGGGTCTTGCTCAGACGTGATAGCAAGTAAAATACCGTAAGAAATGGAGAGAGATTTCTGAATTGGTCCCTCTCCCAAACAAAGTTCTTCAAATGAGGTAGGTCATCTTTAAAACATTGAATGATGGGGAAGGGACCTGAGGAAGTAGGTTAATTGCAACAGTTTCCACTGGCCCAGGGCTGAAGAGTTAAAAGAACCAAACAGTTCTGATGGACGAACCCATCCAGATGGACCAAGGAAGGAAGAGGTTCTGACTAGATTCAGATCCTGTCGGAGTTGAAAGACTATCTGTGAGACCTGGAGCAAAGCCTGGGTGGCCAATGATAGGAGTTAATGGCGAGGGGAAGCTGGAAGTCACTGCCAGCTTGTAAAATCTAGAGAGTTCTATCAAAGTGGATTCATTCAAAGAGTGGGGAGGCGCAACTCAAGCGTGTTGGACTTCTGTCCATGGAATACCAGCTAGAGAGACAGCCACTGATTCCTGTCCCAATGACACCCAAAATTTGTGAGAGGCATGTCTACACCAATCGACTACTCTGGCCATATGAACCGCCATACAGTATAAAGCGGAGTCAGGAAGACCGACACCACCTCTGAGTTTCGGTCGTTGCAAGAGTTCCCGTTTGAGACGGGAAGATTTACCTTGCCAAACATATTGGATAAAAGCCGCTCTGATTTTTCTAAAGAACTCCCTTGGCATCTTGATCGGCAACGCTTGCAGGAGGTATAAGAGATGTGGCATTTTTAATACGTTACATCTACCAAACCAGGAGATTGCCAGGGATTTCCATTTCTCTACATCTGAAGACAGGGTAGCCAAAAAAGGTTGGAAATTGTATTGGAAAATAAGATGAATATTGGAAGGGATTCTGTTTCCCAAGTACTGGATGGCTTGGGGAGCCCATCGAAAAGGGAAATTACTACTGAGTTGAGCAATGGGGAAAGGTTAACGTTGAGAGCTTCCAATTTTTGTAGGTTAACTTTAAACTCTGATAATTCTCCATACGTATGGATTTCAGATAATAGAACTGGTTAGGAGACAAGTGGATTGATAGGTAGAACAATAAGTCATCTACGTAGACAGTGACTTTATGATAATACGTACTAGTTTCAAGACCATTAGTGTCTGGGTTAATCTGAATGTGCTGCAGCAGAGGTTCCAATGAGAGAAGGAAAAGGAGCGGAGAGAGGGGACAGCCCTGTCTCATTCCATTTCCGAAGCTACAGGATTTGGAGGCTATTCCGTTTGCTTGGACTGTGGCTGTGGGGGTCGAGTACAGGGCAGAAATCCAAGATAGGACAGAGCAGAGCATCCCAATGTGTCAAAAGGTGGCCTGGAGGAAGGTCCAGTTCACTTTGTCAAACGCTTTTTCAGCA
Organism: Rana muscosa; assembly: GCA_029206835.1. Classification (NCBI taxonomy): domain Eukaryota; kingdom Metazoa; phylum Chordata; class Amphibia; order Anura; family Ranidae; genus Rana; species Rana muscosa. The sequence goes on from CM055124.1 coordinate 205,785,450, forward strand.
TCAGCTGAAAGCAGAATGAAAGGTGTGTTAAGATGCTTGGCTCTCGTGATAACATTTAAGGAAAGAAATTGTGTTATCTTGGGCCTCTCTGTTACGGATTAAACTGACCTCATCAAGGAGGAGGATACCTTGGAGAATAGAACCCAGTCTCTTAGCCAAGATTTTGGTGAACAGTTTTAGGTCGCAATTAAGTAGGGAGATGGGTCTGTAGCTGGCACAGAGGGGGGAGTCTTTGCCTGGCTTTGGGATAACCGAAATGCTTGCACTTTGGAGGTCTGGGGGCATGGCATGGCCATCTAAGATGGTGTTAAAAGCATTGATGAAATGGGGTGCCAATTGTTCACGGAAGGCTTTGTGGTTGTAAAGCCATCAGACCCAGGCACTTTTCCTGCTTGAGATCCATCCAAAAATTCCTCAGCCGAGATAGTAGCTGATTGCTTTCACTTACCGATGAGGAAGTTGAGCTGCTGTCTCACAGCCTGGAGGTAGGCATCAATTTCTGCCGACTTATCCAGGGGCAGGAGATGAATGTAAGTTAAAAAGTGATGCGTTAAAATCAGGGAAATTATCAGCCATTTCCGGGGATGAATTCATTTTAGTACCCGAAGGAGTAGATAAAGCTGCAATATAGGACGAATTGCGTCGGGTACGTATAGTGTTCGCCAGGGACCTACTACACTTATCTCCAAAATCGTAGAACACTCTGCGGGCCTTCAAAAGACTGTTTTTGGCCTGGTATAACGAGTGGTCCCTGACCTGCTCCCGAAGTCAATTGAGCTCTGCTTCTGTAAGATGGTCAGGGCAAGATTTATGGCGTTTTTTCAAGGTCGTGTAATTTAGATAATAAACTTGTTTAATGGGAACCCCTTGTATATAGCACTTGTGTGCTGACCACAGGAGACGAGGGTTAGATACCGAATCCTTGTTGGTCTCGAAGAAGAGTTGTAGTTCCCTCAGTACATTGGCTTTAATTTAGGGGTCTTGGAGAAAGGTTTCATTCAGACGCCAGGTGGTAGACCTAAGCAACAGGTGTTGTAATGCAATTTCCATTGAGATCGGGGCATGATCTGAGAGTGCAATATGGTCAATGTGGGCACTAGAAACTAGTGGAATCGTAGCATGGGAGACAAGAAAGAGATCTATCCTGGAATATGATCCATGGGGAGAAGAGAAAAAGGTGTAATCCTTTTCTTGCGGATGGAGAATACGCCAAATGTCAACTAATTGATGGGAATGGAGAAGTTCATTAAGTCTAGTTCTGTTTTTTTATGGTAGGGCAAAAGAGCCTGTTGATGAATCCTTGTGTGGGCCGAGTGTAAGATTGAAATCTCCACCTAATATGAGGATGCCCTCAGCAAAGAAGTCCAGAGAGGAAAGGCACAACTCAAGCACTGAAAGTTGATCTATGTTTGGTAGATAAACATTTGCCAGGGTGACTGTTTGTAACTTTCCTTTCACAAAAATATATCTGTCCTCCTGGTTACATTGAAGGTCCAGTAACTGCCAATGAAGGGTATTAGACAAAGTAAAGAGAAGGAAGATAAAGAGAGGGACTAGAAGCTATAGAGACAGGAAGTTTAGAAAGAAAAAAAAAAGTGAGAACGAGGGCCAGGTGTGAGAAGGAAGAGAAGGGAGAAGAAAGACAAGAAAAAGCACTCAGAATCCACGTGGAGATCAAGTGCCGTCTTGGGCAACTAAGGCCTAGTGGGGGAAGAGGTAAGGCACTTCAGGGGATGAGCCCCGGGTCACAGGCAGGCCCCTGCAGAGCCTCACATCAATGGGCAACCTAAAACAGAACAGCCCTGGCGTGTGATCCTCTCTCCATGATTGGCTTGTAAGAGGAAGACTAAGGTGAGTAGGACTTTCAAGGAGTAACTCCTCTTTAAAAGGGGATAGCATGCAGAGTCCCAGCAAGGAAGCAATGTAGCCCAAATGGGGTCACAATCAAAAAGTATAATGCCCAGATGAAACACCTTTTGATTCAATTGTCAAATTACTTTTGGTACCTACTCTTAAACCCTTCCTCCGATTTGGATGTTCATACCCACTAATTAAACCTGAGTGTGCACTTTCAGCCCATATCCATTATATAACTATAGCTTGAATATGTTTTGTTAAATACCTAAAAAAATGCGTGTCCAAATATATATGGACTGAAGTGTGTGTGTGTGTGTGTGTGTACACACTGTGAGGGGGTTAGCTCGGCAGCGGGTGTGTGTGACCCCCGAGATGGGCTCCCCACACAAAAGCAGGCCCAGCAAACGGAGGTTGTGGTTTTCAAAATCAAAAAGGTGCGGTTTATTTTCTATTTACAGTGACAAAACACAGCAAAGCAAAAGAAACATAAACAAAATAAATCCTGGTCAACTTGACCTCTGACTAAACATACAGGTTTCCTAACTAACAACTGGGATCAGCCTAGTGCTGTCCTAGTCCCTAAGTCCCTGGTTTTAAATGTCCAAGCAAATAGCCACACAGGCTTTGTCTCACCGCACAGGGGTTCACTCTCCCTAGACAGTCCACACAGGTCTGGTTCCAGGCATGAGCTAACATCTAATGAAGCTGGGAGTTCTTATAGAGGCCTAAATGAGCTGACAAGCTTCAGCTGGTCTCATCAACTCCCTGTCTGCACGACGCCCCACACTCTCCCTAGAGGTATGAGTCATCCATGAGCCCACTAGCCTCAGCTGGGCTTATACAACTCTCCACCTAGTTGTATAAGTCGGCGTAAAGCCTGAATCTGGGCGAAATATATCTACCCCCCTGGATGCAACCAGGTGACTTTACCTTCCTGCTGTCACAACACACATACACAGTCAGGTCCATAAATATTGGGACATCAACACAATTCTAATCTTTTTGGCTCTATACACCATCACAATGGATTTGAAATGAAACAAACAAGATGTGCTTTAACTGCAGACTTTCAGCTTTAATGTGAGGGTATTTACATCCAAATCAGGTGAACGGTGTAGGAATTACAATAGTTTGTATATGTGCCTCCCACTTTTTAAGGGACCAAAAGTAATGGGACAGATTAACAATCATAAATCACTCTTTCACTTTTTAATACTTGGTTGCAAATACTTTGCAGTCAATTACAGCCTGAAGTCTGGAAAGCATAGACATCACCAGACGCTGGGTTTCATCCCTGGTGATGCTCTGCCAGGCCTCTACTGCAACTGTCTTCAGTTCCTGCTTGTTCTTGGGGCATTTTCTCTTCAGTTTTCTCTTCAGCAAGTGAAATGCATGCTCAATCGGATTCAGGTCAGGTGATTGACTTGGCCATTGCATAACATTCCACTTCTTTACCTTAAAAAACTCTTTGCGAACTGGACGCAGGACGCATTACGCACGCAAGTCACTGACCTGTTAAATTTTAAAGCAAAGACGGCACTACAAATATCACGGAAAAGGATTTACGAGTCAGGCAACAAATGCGGCAGACTACTAGCACAGTCATTACGGGACCAGAGAACAGCGTCATACATACCCTCCATACGCTCGCCATCGGGACAGAAAAGAACCTTACCACAACATATAACACAGGAATTTAAATCCTACTATGAATCGCTCTACAACCTATCCAACACGCCACCATCGGTAGAACACCTAACAGATTATATTACTACCTCCCGTATGCCCACCCTCTCCGCTGACACCCGAGATCTGTTAGAAGCCCCTATCACATTATCGGAGGTCCAACTTGCGCTGAAAAGCACTAAAATCGGAAAAGCCCCAGGGCCGGACGGACTCACGCCACACTACTACAAGACACTACTACCAGTATTAGGAGGACGCCTAGTTAATGTGCTTAACGGCCTTACTAAAGGAGGGAAACTACACGATAACCACATTACAAGCACAAATATCCGTCATCCCGAAAGAAGGCAAAGACCTGACCAACTGTGGAAGCTATAGGCCTATCTCCCTACTTAATTCGGACCTCAAACTATTCACCAAAATAATAGCGACCAGAATACAGACTCACCTGCCCCACCTAATACACTTAGACCAGGTGGGATTTGTCCCCACAAGAGAGGCAAGGGACAATACTACTAAGGTCTTGAATCTACTACATACGGTCACCCGCACCCAAACGCCCAGTGTTTTTATGAGCACGGACGCTGAGAAAGCGTTTGATCGGGTTAGTTGGGCCTTTATGTTTGCCACGTTGCGGCATGTGGGACTGGGAGACAACATGCTAAAATGGATAGCCGCAACCTATGAAAAACCATCTGCCAGAGTGAGGGCTAATGGAGTGCTCTCAGACCCTTTCCTGATTACAAACGGGACAAGGCAGGGGTGCCCGTTGTCCCCCCTTCTATTTGCCCTCACTCTGGAACCATTCCTATGCCACGTAAGACAAAACCCCAACATCTCAGGAGTGAAAGTACAACAAGCACAACATAAGGTATCGGCGTACGCCGACGACCTCATGTTTACACTTACCACCCCCTCAATCTCCCTCCCCAACCTCTTACAAGAATTTAAGATATATGGAGCCCTCTCCAACCTAAAAATTAATTTTACTAAATCCGAGGCGATGGGAGTAGGAATACAACCAGCACAACTTGCACATTTACAATCAGGTTTCCAGTTGAAATGGACGCAGACAGCCCTAAAATATTTAGGTACTTAAATCCCTCGCACGCTCCCACGGTTATATGAGCTGAACTTCCCACCACTTTTGAAAACAATCAAAATATTACTTAAAAAATGGCACACCGGTCTACATTCATGGATAGGTCGCTGCAACATCCTCAAAATGATGATACTCCCAAAATTCCTCTATCTTATGCAGGCGATACCTATTCACATTCCCACACTCTACTTCAAACAAATACAAACCATGTTTACAGACTTTGTATGGGCTAAGAAAAGGCCACGACTCTCTTATAAACTCTTGGTTCTACCTAAACAACACGGGGGACTCGCGTTGCCGAACATTCGTACATACTACCAGGCAGTACACCTGGGCAGGCTTATAGACTGGTGCAGGCACCAGGAGACTAAGCTCTGGACACAACTGGAGCAACATCAAAGCGAGACTCCGCTTGGTAGGGCTCCCTGGTGCTACCCGTCCCTGCCAGCGGAAATCAAGCGACACCCGCTAATAGGAACCACAACACAGGTCTGCGCACGTCTCTTCTCGACGACCCCCATATCATCCCCCAATTCACCCCTCTTCCCCATCTTGGGAAACCCCGAATTTGCACCAGGAATACAGGACGCGGAATTTAAAAGACTGAGAGACGAGGGCACTCACCAGGCCTCCCACTTTAGTACCAATGGTCGTTGGCCCACGTTAACAGAACTTTCAGACGCCGCAGGCCCATTTCGGCTGGACTTTTTGAGAGCCAGCCAACTGAGCCACTTCTTACACTCACTGACAACCCACCCGACAACATCCCGTCCCCTCACAACATTAGAAGAACTCGGCAACACATCGGGTACCATAACGCACACGCTCTCACAAACCTACAGCCTGCTAAACGTACCACAAACAGACTTTACCCCACCAGGGCTGACCAAATGGGAAACGGAACTGAATTGCAACTTCAGCACAACTAAGAAACAACGAATAATTAAATACACCCACAAATCCCCGATATGCGCCAAAATCCAGGAGACTAACTATAAGCTACTGTCAAGATGGTACAGAACTCCAGACCTGCTCCACAGATTCTTCCCGACAACGCCGGACCTTTGCTGGCGGTGTCGAGCAGAAAAGGGAACACTGCTGCACATATTCTGGTCCTGTCCTTTACTACATCACTTTTGGAAAGTGGTTCGAGAAGTTATACAAAAATTTACAGACAGCCCCATACCAGTAGACCCCGCTTTCTTCCTACTCCACGCATCAGACACTCCGGAAAAAACATACAAAAAATCGGTAATCAGACACTTGCTAGATGCAGCCAAGGCCTGCATACCGATAATGTGGAAATCCACAAGCCCACCTACCATAGCATCATGGATAGCGAGAGTGGAGGAAATAAGATATATGGAGGACCTCGTCCTCACAGCCCAGCATAGACAAGAGACATTCTCCAACACCTGGCAGTTGTGGATTATCTTCATCTACTCGGCAGAGGGCCAGGCGCTGAAGGGAACCTCAACAGACACAGAGTTGCACCCCGTCACCGCCAATCCCATCCGATACACAGGACTGAATTACTGATGTCCCATGTTCGTGGGCCCCAGTACCCCCATACTCCCCCCCCCTATCCACCACCCAACCCATCTTCCCACAACAACTCCCCCTCCCCTCTTCTTTTTCTCTTTTTCATATCTTTCTCTATTCTAATATTCTACCTTTAACCAATCCCATCCTAAACTGGGGGGATTTGCTTTACACTCTATTTTCCACCTTTTCTCTAATATAAACAGGAAAAACCAAGGAACTGGGCCCATGTCCCCGGTACTACACAACACGACAACCTCAAGCACAAATACCCTAACGGAGCAAAGGGAACCAACAGGCAGAACTAGACACCTAGGAAGGAACAAGTCGCTGAAACAAAATTAAAGACATCAGAGGTCACGAATAAAACTAACAATAGCTCAGACATACTAAGTGACAATACACCAGGGAGCGTAATCTCCACCAATTTGTCCACACTCATATGTTTGAACCCTGCTTTTCTTTTCCTTCCTACATCAGGACTATGTGATGTAATGTATTCTGACTGTTTTTGAATAAGTTGTTTGTCTTGATACCCGTACTACTTTGTAATGTATCGACCCGACAGGGTCCCTTTCCTTGTTATAAATAAAAAAATTAAAAAAAATAAATAAAAAAAAAAACTCTTTGCTTGCTTTCGCAATATGCTTCGGGTCATTGTCCATCTGCACTGTGAAGCGCCGTCCAATGAGTTCTGAAGCATTTGGCTGAATATGAGCAGATAATAATGCCCGAAACACTTCAGAATTCATCCTGGTGCTTTTGTCAGCAGTCACATCATCAATAAATATAAGAGAACCAGTTCTATATATGCCCAAACCATGACACTACCACCACCATGCTTCACTGATGAGGTGGTATGCTTTGAATCATGAGCAGTTCCTTTCCTTCTTCATACACTTATCTTCCCATCACTCTGGTACAAGTTGATCTTGGTCTCACCTGTCCATAGGATATTGTTCCAGACCTGTGAAGGCTTTTGTAGATGTTGTTTGGCAAACTCTAATCTGGCCTTCCTGTTTTTGAGGCTCACCAATGGTTTACATCTTGTGGTGAACCCTCTGTATTCACTCTGGTGAAGTCTTCTCTTGATTGTTGACTTTGACACACATTTGACACCTACCTCCTGGAGAGTGTTCTTGATCTGGCCAACTGTTGTGAAGGGTGTTTTCTTCACCAGGGAAAGAATTCTTCAGTCATCCACCACAGTTGTTTTTCTTGGTCTTCCGGGTGTTTTGGTGTTGCTGAGCTCACCGGTGCGTTCTTTCTTTTTAAGGATGTTCCAAACAGTTGATTTGGCCACACCTAATGTTTTTGCTATCTCTCTGATGGGGTTGTTTTGTTTTTTCAGCCTAATGATGGCTTGCTTCACTGATAGTGACAGCTCTTTGGATCTCATATTGAGAGTTGACAGCAACAGATTCCAAATGAACTCTGGACCTTTTATCTGCTCCATGTAAATGGGATCATGAGGGAATAACACACCTGGCCATGGAACAGCTGAGCAGCGAATTGTCCCTTTACTTTTGGTCTCTTAAAAAGTGGGAGGCACATATACAAACTGTTGTAATTCCTACACCGTTCACCTGATTTGGATGTAAATGCCCTCAAATTAAAGCTGAAAGTCTGCAGTTAAAGCACAACTTGTTCGTTTAACTTCAAATCCATTTTTGTGGTGTATAGAGCCAAAAAGATTAGAATTGTGTCGATGTCCCAATATTTATGGACCTGACTGTGTATATATATATATATATATATATATATATGTATGTAGCGCCCCCTCACTCCCCTCTTCGTCTTCAGCTCGTCTTTTCTCTTGTCTAGGGGTACCTTAGAGGGGAAAGGAGCGGGGACACCACGCCTGGCCTTCACCACAGGTGTCAGTGTGATATAAGCAAAGTTATTTTACCTTCGGGTCAGTGCTGTGCACCTGGAGCCTCCACCAAGAGTTACCTTGAACAATGTCTGTCAGGAAATGAGCCCCACACCATTAAAGTCCAACACTCCTTTATTCTTCCCGAATGAACACAATCAGTTGAACTCCCTTGTAGAAACAGAACAGAAAAGGAGGTGTGGATGCGAGTAGGCCCAGACACAATGTGTTCTCCACTTTCCTCCCTGAAAGTGGGTTGCGAGGGGGGAATTTCCTTCCAGGCGGTCTCCGAGCAAGGGGGGAATTTCCTTCCAGGCGGTCTCCGATGAGAGGCTCACCCGTCACTGGCAATATGCTGCACCAGGTCTTCAAGTGAGGAGCTCCCCCCGGTCCATTACGCCTTCCGGATTCGGGTTCCCAATCCCTGGGTTACCTAGGATCTCCTTCCCTCGCGGAACTCAGTGTTGGGCACTGAGTTTCAGACCTCCATCCGAGTACCTCACCCCAGGCTAAAGGTGCCTGGGATGGAACACGACCTCCAGCTGTCCTCTAGGCCTAGGCCGCCTAGAGGACCGACACGAATCACCGCCCACAGGCTGAAGGTGCCTGGGACTCGACCCCGTGACAAAGATGGTCGGCCCCTTTATACCCTCTCCTGGCAAGCATGGCGGGTTCCCCGCCCCACCATACCACTGCCGAGGGAGGACAAAAAGGAGGCACGGCACACAGCAATGATTCAACCCCAGCCCAGGGCGACAGCGCCACCTGCTGGGCTGCAGGGAATTACACATCACTGATGTCTCTGCCAAGTTCAAATTACACCCGGGAAAGTACATACCCGCTACACTCTCCCCCTGGTGGTTTGACACTGGTCCCCAACGGCTGACATAATCCAATCCAGAAACCGACCAACAATTGTACAAAAATAACACTTTAGAAAAAACTACCCAACTGAAACATTGTGTCTGAGCCCTGTAATAAAAAGGGAAGAAGGAAGAGAGAAAAACAACAGCATTAAACCATAACTTGGAATCACATATTCACATTTACTTTTCCCACCCATCCTGACTAAGACCCGACCCATACTCAGTGGTCTTGATGGGATGCTCTCCTGCATTAGGAAAAGAAAAAGGATTAGCACACATAACCCTGACACATGTATTCGTGTGAGAGAAAAGAAACTTCTCCTGGAAGAAATCCCTTTTCTCCAAAGAGTGAGTGCGTGAAAAGTGTTTAACGTTGCGCAACACTGCCACCTGGTGACAGCACCGCGGTAACTGCACTCGTGGAACTTTTCCTCTTTTCTTTGACCCTATCTACCCCAGAGTCTATGATCTCTTGCAGAAAAGTGAAGAGCAACAGGAACAGTCCTTCATTCCTCTGGACACAAAAGCAACGGGCCCCAGAAAGTTCAGCAGTATAACAAGAACGGAGTCTTTTCTCTCCTACAGGTAAAAGCGGGGATGCGGCAGAACAAGTGGCTTCAAGTGTTGATCCATGGTCTCCAGATGATACTCCACATCTTCTCCTTCCTTGCGCCGGATCAACACTTTGTCTGCATGGATGTGCCGTCCCAACATCCACTCTGCCTTGCAGTCTTTAAAACGTTGAGAGGCCTTTGGAGAGCATGCCAGGTACCTGCGGGCTTGTGGAATCTGAAGGTGGGTCCACACAAAGTCATTGTACCAGCGCTCCCGGCACACTTCCACCTCATAGAGTAACTCCTTAGACAAGTACGGGTACTCCCATCCATACTCTGCAGCAACCTTCTGGCCAAATAGGTGTTGTAGTCTCGCCAAAGGAGGCATGGTAGATTTGTCCCCTTCGCCAGGTAAAACTATTGAGTCCGGGTGGCGAGGGACCTTAACCACATCTGGTCTGGGCATTGGTGCCCGCAACAGCAGTCTCTTTTCCCCAGTCTTGGATACAGATGGTACCGGGGTTGTAGAGGCAGGCTGGGGACGGGACCCCTCTTCAGGCGCTGGTGCCTCCACCCGGGGTGCACTTTCCCCCGTAGACATGGGTGGATCCCTGGTTCTGCGGGATGAAGCGAGAGGCACTTTGTCCCAGCCCTTTTCGGCAAACAGTTTGTCTATAGCAACGTCGTCTCCCATGTCCGAGAGCGACTCCAGGTCAGAGGTGTCACATTCCTCCGCGGGCAGGTAGCCAGTAGTGGAGACTGAGTTTTCACCTCTTCCCACACACCAAATCCCTCCGCCTGGCTTACCTCGGCCTTTACTTGAAACGGGACGTCCAGAACTCTTGTCGACGGATCCATCCGGGCCGGGCGTAAGCGGGCGAGACGGTCCACCACAACCGCTGGTCGGGGCTACCATGCCGGTCTTTCTCTTCGGTGGTGGACGCTGCGAGACAGTGGTGACCGAGTCAGCATCCTCGGATTTCTCCCGTTGAGTTTTCACGACCTCCTCCGCGGTCGCTGCAGTGTGTGCAGGGATGGCTGTCGAAGCAGTGATTCCTCCTCTCTGAGTGGTGTTGCCCGCAGCACGGCCGGGGTAGATGGTTCTCGGCTTCTCAACCGCCGGATCCACTTCGAACAGAAACTCCCCACAGGCCTCACATCGTCCGAATGGCTTCAGTTGGCACACCAGTCCCAAAAAGCCGGGACAAATCACACCCAGGGCCTCAACGTCCATGCACGAATACAGGGCGAATCGTCCCCTTGGCTTTAGCCGGATCCCCGTATCTGTTACCGGAGCAGCAGCAGTCAATGTCGTGATGGAAGGGTGAACTGGAATCCACGATGTATGTCCGAACATGGCGACTTGTTGCTGATCCATCGCACACTGCAAAGTTTTTGCGCCAACGTCCCACATGTAGTCCTTCACACGTATTGGACTCCTCCGCTTTGCTCCAGTTCGCGGGCTTTTGTTCTTTTTTTCCTTTTTGAGTCACGCCCACGAACTAAGCGATGGGTGTGTGCCTGGTGGCGCAGTGCAAATAGAAACCCCCACGTGTACTACTTCACACGGCAGAGCTTCCCCCTTTCCTCGCTCTTCTGCGCGGGCCTTTCCCTTCAATGGGTCATGTCCACGACTTCGAGCACAGGGATGCACTTCGGCCAATGAAGGCCTGCCTACTCGCGTAACTCCTCCAGCAGACAAGTTCAATTCCGTGGTGCACAAACACTATGCCGGACCCAAACCCCCACGTGTAGCGCCCTCCTCACTCCCCTGTTCATCTTCAGCTCATCTTTTCTCTTGTCTAGGGGTACCTTAGAGGGGAAGGGAGCAGGGACACCACGCCTGGCCTTCACCACAGGTGTCAGTGTGATATAAGCAAAGTTATTTTACCTTCGGGTCAGTGCTGTGCACCTGGAGCCTCCACCAAGAGTTACCTTGAACAATGTCTGTCAGGAAATGAGCCCCACACCATTAAAGTCCAACACTCCTTTATTCTTCCCGAATGAACACAATCAGTTGAACTCCCTTGTAGAAACAGAACAGAAAAGGAGGTGTGGATGCGAGTAGGCCCAGACACAATGTATTCTCCACTTTCCTCCCTGAAAGTGGGTTGCGGTCTCCGAGCGAGGGGGGAATTTCCTTCCAGGCGGTCTCCGATGAGAGGCTCACCCATCACTGGCAATATGCTGCACCAGGTCTTCAAGTGAGGAGCTCCCCCCCCCCCGGTCCATTACGCCTTCCGGATTCGGGTTCCCAATCCCTGGGTTCCCTAGGATCTCCTTCCCTCGCGGAACTCAGTGTTGGGCACTGAGCTCCAGACCCCCATCCGAGTACCTCACCCCAGGCTAAAGGTGCCTGGGATGGAACACGACCTCCGACTGTCCTCTAGGCCTAGGCTGCCTAGAGGACCGACACGAACCACAGCCCACAGGCTGAAGGTGCCTGGGACTCGACCCCGTGACAAAGATGGCCGGCCCCTTTATACCCTCTCCCGGCAAGCATGGCGGGTTCCCCGCCCCACCATACCGCTGCCGAGGGAGGACAAAAAGGAGGCACGGCACACAGCAATAATTCAACCCCAGTCCAGGGCGACAGCGCCACCTGCTGGGCTGCAGGGAATTACACATCACTGATGTCTCTGCCAAGTTCAAATTACACCCGGGAAAGTACATACCCGTTACACATATATATCACATATATATATATATATATATATATATATATAAACACACACATACAAATTAAGAGCTGACGTCTACCTAAAATACTTTAAAAAAATAAAAAGTTAGTGTCTGTGGGGTGTGCTTACTTTTTTTTACATGTTTATATATATGAATACAGTATATAGTATATGAATATATATTTCTTTGTTTTTCATTTTGAAAGCAAATTAAACCCAATCACTAAAATCTCTTAGAAGCATTGTCATGCTAATGTATAAGAAATTCAGTATTTTAAAACTTGCAGCTGAGTAATAACTTATATAGCGCTGCAAATGCGAACTAAATCGCCTCAAGGCGCTTGCATCCAGTGACGTCCTGATCCTTCAGAAGAGGTGGGTCTTAAGTTTTTTCCTAAAGGCCTGATGGTTTTCTTCCATGCGGATGTCCGTGGGTAGAGCGTTCCATAGCTGTGGTCCTTGAACTGCAAATCTTCGTTCTCCCTTCCATTTGTAGCGGGACTTGGGGATGTGGAGGAGGTTTTTATTGGTTGATCGGAGAATGCACTTGGGGGAGTAGTGTTTTATTTTCTCGCATAAATATTGAGGAGCGTTTCCTTGTGTGCACTTGTGGGTGAGGCAGAGGGTCTTGAATGTGACCCGATCCTTTACGGTTAGCCAATGCAGGGTCCTCAGTGAAGGGGTGATCGATTCCCAAGGTTTTTTCCGTTACCAGTCTGGCTGCCGTGTTCTGGATGACTTGTAGGCGCAAAATCTGATATTTAGGTAGTCCTATGTAGAGGGAGTTTGCATAGTCGAGTCGGGAGTTGATGATTGTTCCAACTACTACTGCGTCCTCTTCCGGGATGAAGGGGATGAGTCTCCGTAGCAGACGGTGCCATGAAGGTCTTTGTTCATGCTCCTCAGAGAATGACGCTCATTTTCTTATTGAGGTTAAAGTGGTTGTAAAGGCTTCAGGTTTTTGTTTTACCTTAAAGCATTCTATGCATTAAGGTAAAAAAAAGCTTCAATTGCAGAGTATCCCTCTTAAAGTGGATGTAAACCCGAAATTTTTTATTTATTTTTTTGCTGTCACAATGTAGTGTATAAGATTTCCTATCATTTGTGCCAGGTCTTGCCACAAAGAGTTAATCCAGCTCTGAGCAATCCTCTTTTATTGTTCAGTAAGATAAAACGGACAGAGTTACCTTTGTCCGTTCCGCCCCCTTGCTTTGAGTGACAGGTTATTTACATATCTCGTGCACTAGCTTTAGACAGGGATTATTTTTTAATTCTCACCCCCACTCCTTTTCTGAAGTCATGTGGTTACTTTTCTGGATTTTGACTGGATGTTAGTGATCATAGCAGAAGGAATACACAAGAGAAAATGCATGTTGACAAGGGGAGTGTAGAGGTAGGCGGGGAGTCTACTGACATCACGACTCCACCCACCGAGCTCCAGACAACAGATCCACCCACAGAATCTGCAGTTTTTCAGGTCTCATAACAGACAGAGGGGAGACATTTGACAGATAAGGAAACATGCAAGAGACATGTATATCCTTATAGATCAGAACTATGGCAGTAGTTCAGAAAGGATGAGAGTGGGTTTACATCCACTTTAACTTACCTTAGCCCCATCTCGATTCACCATTGTGCACAAGAGCAGTGTCTCTCTCCGCTCTCTCCTTCCTCACTGGGTAGATTGATAGCAGTGGGAGCCTATGTCAATCACATCCTACGATGAGGGAGTGGGACGCAGGGCCGAGCCCCACTGTCTGTGTCTATAGACGTTGACAGCGGGGCTTGGGTGTGAGCCTGCATGAGTGCCCCCCCTTGTGCACCCCGCGCATGGAGGCACTTGCTGGAAAGGAAGAGCCAGGAGCGCCAGCGGGGCATCCCAGAAGAAGAGGATCGGGGCTGCTCTGGTCAAAACCATAGCACAGAGCAGGTATGACATACGTATTATTTTAATTAAAAAAATGTAAGCATTTCAATCAGTTTAATATTATTTCCAGAAGAGGAGTGGAAATTAATGTACACCTACCTACAGCTGGAACAATCTGCATTATGTGTAATAGTGAGCTGGAGGATTTTAAAATTTCGGTCCTAAAAAAGCATTGGGGTACTATCCTAATTCTGTTGTTTATGTATTGCAATAAAATATATAAAAAAACAAAAATGAAGCTTTGTCTGCAATACCTTTCAATCCGGAATGTTCTTCCATAGTACCGCTTTTCCGTCACAAAATGCCATCAGTGTTACTGGTTGATGTCAACAATATCATATACAGATCAGCACTGGCGGTTGGTCCCGCATTATATGTAATGATGTTAGTGAGAGGGGCAGTAACATGACCAGAGAAAAAGAGACTTTGAGAGACCCATGATCCCTAGTGAGTTCAGTTGAGAGGTATCTTGATATAGTGCGGTCCGGAAGTGCTTGACTAGGGCCAATTTAGATGGGAGCCAATTAAGTTACCAGCATGTCTTTAGAGTGTGGGAGGAAACTGGAGTACCCAGGGGAAACCCACGCAGGCACAGGGAGAACATGCAAACTCCAGGCAGATGGTGTCGTGGTCGGGATTTGAACCAGCGACCCTTTTGCTGCTAGGTGAAATTGCTAACCACTAGTGATAGGAAGGCAGGGAGAAAACCAGCAGGACCGTAGCCTATGGAGTTGGGCTTTAAAGGTGACAGTGGAAGGAAGTAAAGTGGAGTCGGGCTTTATTATTAAATTGATAAAAACATGAAAGCTGATCGTCTGACTATCATAACTTTTACAACAGATTGCTGGCAGAGTAGATATATAAAGATTTGCTTACCTTTGCCAAACAGATCACAAAAGTCACATATGGCTTGCAGTTGGTTAGAGAGGACTTTCTAGTAACATCAAATCACATGAGTGATAGGAAAAGAATGGACCTGTGCAGCTCAGCAGTAGTATGACATCAAGCTGTGATAAAGTGCTAAAGTCATTTATTGCTTTCCCAGTGCGCAACATACAGTTCGGTCCATACTTATTAGGTCATAGGCAGGATTTTCATTTTTTTCAGGTATTTACCAATACATATTCAAGCTATAGTTATATAATGGATATGGGCTAAAAGTGTACATCCAAATCGGAGGATGGGTTTAGGAATTACAGCTCTTAAGAATAGCCATCCCCTTTTTCAAGGGACCAACAGTAATTGGACAATTCCTTCATTATATCTTCATCAATTAAGCAGGAAAAAGGTCTGGAGTTGATTATAAGTATGGTATTTGCATTTGGAATCTATTGCTGTGAATCTACATCATGCGTTCAAAGGAGCTGTTCATGCAAGTGAAACAGGCCATTGTAAGGCTTCAAAAACAAAGCAAATCCATCAGAGAGCTAGCAGCAACATTAGGAGTGGCCAAATCAACAGTTTGGTACATTCTGAGGAAAGAAGTGAGGTGAGCTCAGCAACATAAAAAGGCCTGGATGTCCACGGAAGAAAACAGTGGTAGACACCTAGATTGTAAGCTCTAACAAGCAGGGCCCTCTGATTCTTCCTGTTATGAATTGTATTGTAATTGTACTGTCTGCCCTACTGTTGTAAAGCGGTACACAAACTGTTGGCGCTATATAAATCCTGTATAATAATAATAATTAAAAAATGATCGCAGGATCCTCTCTATGGTAAAGAAAAACCCATTCACAACACCCGGACAAGTGAAGGACACTCTCCAGGAGGTGGGCGTATCATTGTCAAAGTTTACAATTAAGAGAAGTCTTCACGAGAGCAAATACAGAGGGTTCATCACAAGGTGCAAACCATTCATAAGCTGAAGAATAGAAAATCCAGATTACACTTTGCCAAAAAACATGTAAAAAAGCCAGACCAGTTCTGGAAAAGCATTCTTTGGACGGATGAAACTAAGACTAATCTGTACCATAATGACGGGAAGAAAAGCATATGGAGAAGGCTTGGAACGGCTCATGATCCAAAGCACACGTCATCTGTAAAACATGGTGGAGGCAGTGTGATGGCATGGGCATGCATGGCTTCCAATGGCACTGGGTCATTGGTGTGTATGGATGATGTGACAGAAGACAGAAGCAGCCGGGTGAATTCTGCAGTGTTTAGAGATATACTGTCAGCCCAAATACAGTAAAGTTGATTGGACGGCACTTCACAGTACAGATGGACAATGATCCAAAACGCACTGCAAAAGCAACCAAGGAGCTTTTGAAGGAAAAGAAGTGGAAAATTCTTCAATGGCCGGGTCAATCACCTGATTTCAACCCAATTGAGCACTTGCTGAAGGCAAAAGTAAAGGCAGAAAGACCCACAAACAAAGAACAACTGAAGACAGCTGCAGTTAGAGCCTGGCAAAGCATCAGAAAGGAGGAAACCCTGTCTTTGGTAATGTCCATGGGTTCCAGACTTCAGGCAGTGATTGATTGATTGATTGATTACTTGTATAGCGCTACAAATGCGAACTGAATCGCCTCAAGGCGCTTGCATCCAGTGACGTCCTGTTCCATTAGAAGAGGTGGGTCTTAAGTTTTTTCCTGAAAGCTCGATGGTTTTCTTCCATGCGGACAAACTAACATTTTATTTATGATTATATTCATTTTTCCGATTACATTTGAGCCCCTCCGAATGGGGGGACTGTGTATATATAAATGGTTGCAGTTCTTAAAATTTGTACTTGACATTTATGTTAAACCCCTTGAATTAAAGCTGAAAGTCTGCACTTCAAATTCATTTGGATTGTTACATTTTTATTTTATTCTGGTAGCATACAGAGCCAAAAGAATGGACATTGTGCCTGTGTCCAAATATATATAGACCTAACTGTATTTGGCAATACCAATTGCGATGGACTTGCATGACAGCAAGAAAAGAACCATTCACACAATAGGGTTAAATTATAAAGAATTTGCATGGCCGTTCAGCCAGTGAAAGTGCAATGTGAACAGGCTATATCATGTGCTCTTTTAATGTACTGTAGATAAATTATTTTAAACAGAAAATACAGACATTTCTAGAACTCAAGACAGCGTATAACCTTCCCAACTGGATGTTCTTCAAATTTTTGCAGGTGAGACATGCCTTTCAGTCCAAATTTCCCAGTGGTGCCAGCCTCGAGTCGGACCCGGTGGAGCGGTTGTTGTACACCAGGGTCCTGATAGATGAAAGTATAATGCAGACAGGGGGGCTATCGGCATCCCTGCCCGATAGATTGACTAAAACCTTCACAAATTGGAAGCAGGATATCCCACCCCTCATGGAGGACTGGGAGAACTGCGTCTCCTCATATGTCTCGAACATGATCTCTGCGTTTCATACAGCTAAAGTTTTTACATCGAGCTTACTACACACCACGCAGACTGGCTGCTATTTACCCGGATGGGTCCTCATCCTGCCCTCAATTTGGAGACCCGGAGGCTTCCTGCCCCATCCTGCAGGGTTTCTGGGAAGAGGTCTTGGGGGATAATAATCAGGCCGCAGGGACCTCACTTCCATTGACTACAGAAGTCATGCTGCTGAATGTGACCACTGACCCTACGGTGAAGAAATATACTAAATTGTTTCAAGTGTACTCTACCTACTATGCCCGCAGGGAGATTTTGCTGAGGTGGAAAACTGGGGTGCCGCCCACCATCGCCACCCAGAGAAATACCCTGAATGTAGTATTGCCTCTGTATAAAATAATGTACATCAACAGGAACTGTCCGAGCAAGTTTGATAAGATATGGTCCTCCTGGATAGACTCCTGGGGATCCTTACAATTGGTGGTAGCTCCACCCAGCCCGGATGTGGATCCTTAAGCTCCGGCACCCATTCAGGCCCGGAAGGACGAGACCTGTGAGTCATCTGCGCACGCTCCCCCACCCACATGTCCTTTAGGTGGGATCCCGCCTTCCCCCCCTTCCTTGTCCCTTCGCCCCCCCCCATCTCCCCCTTTCTGGGGATCCTATTAAAAACGATTCAAGACTCACTGGTCTGGGTGAGAGAGCGCTCCTGGTGAAGATCTGTTAACCTTTTTTTCCAAATCTGGTGCATATAATTGTCGGCTGCTCCCTGTACGGATATATGTAAAGAATGTATACTACAACTGCTGTTGCATTTTTGTTTAATTGCATTGTATTGTGATACTGACATGTAAACATTGCCTTTGAATAAAGTTTACTTTGTTAAAAAAAAAAAAAAAGGAAAATACAGCATTTGGCCACTAGATGGAGCCAAGTATTACAGAAAATTCCTATGATACTTAGCTCCATCTGTTGGCCAATTGCAGTATTTTCAGTATAAAACCAATTCTTTACAATTTAAAGTGGTTATGAAGTCAGGACATTTTTTTTACCCAATGTCCTACTGCTTGTTCCTTCCCCCCTAAATATTTACATGAACCCTCTCTTGATCCAGCACTGTGTCCAGCTGCAGTTCTTCTCTCCCCTCTTTCTCTTGTCACAAGAGGATCAAGCAGCAGAGTCTCCTACTATAAGTCAAAGCCTGTGAATATGAGGAAGGAGCAGAGGGATCGGGATGAGCCGGGTTGTGTGATCCACACAGCCCAGCTCAAAATCGTGCCCACATGTGTGCCCCAATAGCAAGCAGATTGCTATGGGGGCACACACAGGAAGGGAGGAACAGACAGTGCCAGTGGGGACCCCAGAAGAGGAGGCAAGGGAATTCTCTGTGCAATACCTTTGCACAGAGCAGGTAAGTATAAACCCTTTTTTTTTTATTTTAGGTAAAAATTGGACTTTAAGATCACTTTAACAGCACAGGATATATAGCCTATTACATTCTTTACCCCTTTGGCACAGAACAAATGCACGTGCACTTTCACTAGACGAATGGCTATGCAAGTTTTTTAAAGTGACCAGTTACACTTACCGGTAACGGTGTTTCTGGGAAGTCTTCCAGGACGGCACAATGAGAGATGACTGGCTCCACGTGACAGGAAACACAATCAATTCAAAGAGGTTAAAGCACCCGCCCCTCCCCGTGCTCCTCAGTTATGATAAAGTACAGACCCACACCAGTGCACGAGAGAGAAAACACACACCCAAATAACTCTATACAAACCAATGTATCAACCAAAGCGGTGGGATGTAGGCCTGCCGTCCTGGAAGACTTCCCAGAAACACCGTTACCGGTAAGTGTAACTGGTCACTTTCTCAAGTCGTCTTCCAGGACGGCACAATGAGAGAGAAGCAAGTAGCTTCAGGCCTACCTTAGGGTGGGACGACTGCTTGCAGGACCTTTCTACCAAAGGACAGGTCCTGAGGTGACAGCAACTCCACTCTGTAATGCCTTAGGAATGTATTCTGGCTTGACCAAGTCGCAGCTTTACAGATCTGTTCCACCGAAGCTCCGGCTCTTTCTGCCCAGGAGGTTGCCAAAGAGCGAGTAGAATGAGCTTTAACTTTCGGGGCTGTCTTACCGGCCTGGTCATAAGCTATGGAGATTGTCTGTCTGATCCATCTAGATATGGATGCTCTAGATGCCTGTTGGCCCTTTTTCTGTCCAAAAAAATTAATTAGTAAATGGCTGGATTTCCTAAATTCACCCACTCTATCCAGATAAGCTAGCAGACACCGTCTGACATCCAGACAATGAAAGGAGGCCTCTCTTTCATTTTGTGGATCTGAACAAAAGGAAGGAAGAATAATTTCTTGTGATCTATGAAACTTTGACACTACCTTAGGGAGGTACAGGGGGTCCTGCCTAAGAATAACTCTGTCCTCGAATAAACTAAAGAAAGGCTCTTTAATCGTCAGAGCCTGCATGTCGCCTATTCTTCTGGCTGTAGTAATTGCCAAAAGAAACGCAAACTTAAATGTCAGTAATTTAACTGAAATCTCTTCTAGTGGCTCAAACGGAGCCTTAGTTAATTGTTCCAAAACTAACGTAAGGTCCCAGGGCGGGACTCTAGAGATCCGCACCGGGGACAATCTATCCCTGGCCATTAGAAATCTTTTAACTAGAGGGTCCAGTGATAACTTTTTGTCCAAAAAATACGATAAGGCTGCTACCTGTACTCTTAGAGTCTTGGTAGCGAGACCTAAGTCGGCGCCATCCTGGAGAAAGTCCAGGATGACCGAGGTTTCTTGCTGGGATACCTTTCTCACTAGACACCAGTGAGAGAAGACTCCCCACACCTTCCTGTAGATACGTCTGGTGACTTCTTTTCTACTTGAGAGGAGAGTGTTAATCACTCTCTCGGAACATCCCCTCTCCCGCAGGTTCTGCCTCTCAAGCACCAGGCCGTCAGCTTGAAGAAGCTGGGATCTGGGTGAAAGACTGGTCCCTGCCGAAGAAGGTCCACCCGAACTGGTAGATGGAGGGGAGGTGCTACGGACCAGTTCTGTAGAGCGGGAAACCAGGCTCTCTTGGGCCACCAAGGAGCAATTAGAATGAGTCTGGTTTCTGAGAGACCTAGTTTTTGTAGGACTCTTGGAATGAGACTCAGAGGGGGAAAAGCATAAGCCAGGTGAAAACTCCATACCTGAGCCAGTGCATCCACCCCCCCTGAGCCCCACTCCCGGGACAGGGAAAAGAATCTTCTTACTCTCCTGTTCTCCTTGCGGGCAAAGAGGTCTATTTCTGGCCTTCCAAAATGTTGGCACACCAGGTTGAACACCTCTGGGTTCAGCTCCCATTCCCCCTGGAGAATCTGATGACGGCTTAGATAGTCCATCTCTATGTTGTACCTTCCCTTTATGTGTACTGCCGTAATAGAGGCAATCCGAAGCTCTGCCCAGCCCAGAATTCCTAGAGACAAGGTCAGCAGGGAGGGAGACCTGGTTCCCCCCTGATGATTTATGAAGGCCACCGTGGTCGCATTGTCGGAGAGGATCTGGACCTCCCGGTCTCGGATCCTTTCCTCGAACGCTTTTAGGGCCTCCCCGACCGCCAATAATTCCCGGAAGTTTGAGGAGGCGTGTCTCTGATCCTGATTCCAGGAACCCTGGGCTCGGAGTTCGTCTAAGTGGGCCCCCCAACCCCAGGAGCTTGCGTCCGTCGTTATCCTGAGGGGGTCTGTCTGAGTCCATAGATGGCCCACCTGCAACTTCTGAGGAAGAAGCCACCAGCTCAGAGAGTCCTTTACTACCTCTGGGATAGAGATTCTGTGGTCTAATGTTCCTCTTGTTCCGTCCCAGGAGGATAAGAGGAATTGTTGGAGGGGTCTGGAGTGGAGCTGAGCCCACGGAACCGCAGGTATACAAGAGGTCATTAGACCCAGTACCCTCATGATGCCTCTGAAAGAGGACTCCCTTACCTCCAACAGAGACCTGACCGCTGTCATGAGGCCCTGGACCTTCTCCTGGGGTAAACAAAGCTTCCTTTCTAAGGAGTCTATCAGGAAACCCAGGTAAATCTTTCTTTGGTCCGGGATCATCGAGGACTTCTCTCGGTTGATGATCCAACCCAGGGATTCCAAGGTACTCACAACCTTGGCCAGGTCTGCGAGGAGGAGATCTCGACTCTGGTTGTAAAGTAAAAGGTCATCGAGATAAGGGACTATCGTTATACCCTCTAGGTGTAGGAAGGCAACCACCTCTGCTACGATTTTTGTAAATACCCTTGGGCTGGAAGCCAGTCCAAAGGGGAGGGCAGCAAACTGCCAGTGTTGAATCCCCTGAGGAGACCCGATTGCGAATCTGAGGAAGGCTTGATGTCCTGGAAAGATCGGGACGTGAAGGTAGGCGTCCTTTAAGTCGATCGTTACCATGTATACCTCCTTCAGAAGGAGTCTTCTGAGGGTGTATATGCTTTCCATGCGAAATTTCTTGTGACGCAAGGAGGTATTCAGGGGTCTCAGGTTTATTATCAACCGGTACTTGCCTGACGGCTTTGGGACAACGAAGATGTGGGAGTAGACCCCCAGTCCGCGTTGTCCCGCAGGTACCGGGACTACAACTCCCTGTTCTGCTAGTTCTGAAATGTTTTGCAGAAGACCTGCTGCCTTGAGGGGGTCCCTGGGGAGATGCGTTAATAGGAACTTTGAGGGGGGGGGATGAAGAAACTCCAGCCTGTAGCCCTCCTTTATAATGTTGAGAATATGAGGGCTCTGGGTAATACTCTCCCACCTGGAAAGGAATTGGGAAAGTCTTCCCCCTACCCTTACGTCACTTAAAGTCTTTTTCACTTGATTTTTGGTTGGAAAAGGGGATACCTCCTTTTTGCTTATCCTTCCCAACGCCCCACTTCCTATTACCGGCAGGCTTCTTGCTCGAGAAACGGTTTCTACCCTGGGGGCCTCGAAAAAATCTTTTTTGGTCCCTTTTAGGTTTAGTGGGGAACTTTTTGCCCTTTTCGGTAGATCTTGACAGGGCTTGGTCCAGCCCTGTACCAAAAAGGAGTGAGCCCTCAAATGGGAGTCCACATAAGCGGGTCTTGGATGCGTTATCCCCATCCCATGTTTTGACCCATACGGCTCTGCGAG
Source organism: Rana muscosa (assembly GCA_029206835.1). Taxonomy (NCBI): domain Eukaryota; kingdom Metazoa; phylum Chordata; class Amphibia; order Anura; family Ranidae; genus Rana; species Rana muscosa. The sequence continues at coordinate 205,808,020 of CM055124.1, forward strand.
CCGAATTTACGAGGGCACCCGTTTTTGCGGTGGTTCGCACGGTCTCAACTGCAGCATCTGCTAGGTATGCCACTGCGCTACCTATTACCTGTAGAGAGTCTAGGACTTCCCTGGACTTGGACACACGGGAAACATGTTCTATTAGTTTGGTTATCCATGTATCCACGTTCCTAGCTATACAAGCTGAAGCCAACGCGGGGCTCATTGCTGCCGCATTGGCTTCCCAGGCTCTACGCAAGGTCGTCTCGGTACGGCGATCCATAGGATCCTTGATATTACCTGCGTCCTCGAAGGAGAGGTCGGATTGCTTTGACACCTGTGCCAAAGAGGCGTCCAATCTGGGAATCTTAAAGAGTTTCTCCTCATCCTCCCCCTTAAAAGGGCACCTACGCTTCCAAGTTTTATATTTCAGAAGCTTCCTCTCAGGTTCCTTCCACTCTCTAAGAATCACATCATGGAGAGCCTGGTGAACCGGGATGGTTCTGGGCTGGGCCCTTACCAAGCCTCGGTACAATCTATCCTGTGCGGATACCTGTTCCGTCGGCTCCTGAATTTCTTCAGAGGCGTAGATTGCACCAAGGAGGCCTTCCATGTCGTCAGCTGAGAAGATGTGTCTTCCTGACCTAGAGCCTTCTTCCTCCTCCTCAGCCTGACTATCTATCAGGCCCTCATCGGATAGTCCCTGATCAGGGATCTCCGAATCCACTTCTGCCTCTGAGTCCTGAGACAGGAGGGATCTCAGGGATTCCGGGTGTCCTCTCCCCCTGGTTGAGGAGAAAAACTCCTGTGAAGAAGGGCCCTCCCTACTTGTCTGGGGCTCTGGTTCCTTAGCTTTAAGGGAGGCTTGAAAATCCTTAAGGGTGGCAAGCATCTGGGTTTGGACAGAGAGAAAGTCTCTCATCACCTGAGATGTTTCCTTCCCAGCCAGCTTCTGGATACATTTGAAGCAGAAGGGCTTGGAATGGGTTGAGGGTAATTTCTCGTTACAGTAACCGCATCTTTTGGAGCGGGCAGGGGTTCTAGAGGAACGACTGGCAACCCCCTGGGCAGTGATGTCCTCTCCTGCAATGTAAGGGTACACAGGAATACATTAACAACCAAAAAGAACCCTGTGACAGGCAAGGGGAAAGAGTCGGGGTACCATCCCCCATCATGACCCCTGCTGGCTGGGTTGACTCACCCCCTGTGGTCTCTTCTGTAGCCGCGGCCATAGTCGGCCTCTCCTCATGCTCCATCTAGGTGAGATGCTCTGCTCCCGATCGCAGTTCCACTGGAGGAGAAAAAAAGGGCGCCTCCTTCCTGGTGTCCCTCCGTTTTTGAATGCGGTAACAGACGCCGGCCGCCGCCATTTTGCCGGAGACCGGAACCGGAAATGACGCGGCACGCGATGGCGTCATCCTTGACGCTAGAGGACGAATGTCCTAGACGCCGGGAAAATGGCGCCGCAATGCTATGCACCTGCATAGAGCGGCGCCCTAAGCAAACGGACCGCGCGAGCGGACGGAGGAACCTGCCAGCCCCCCCCTCCAGGATGGACACCCAAACAGGTAGGAGGGAGGAAGGAGGATATCTGGCCCCTGAAGTCCCGGGTACAGCCCCGCACCTAGGGAGCTTCAGTGCTCAGGGAGGCTCTTCAACTGCCCTCCCTGAGAAGGAATGGGATACCCCCCAGGACGGACAAATAGAGTCCTGCTAGGCCCAGAGGCTTCCCAGGCATGCGGCTCAGCTCCCGGGGGGGGACTTCCAGCCCCAGGCCTTCAGTCTGTGGAAAAAAATAAAATAAACGGTTTCGCTGTGGGGAAACACAATCAAGAACTGAGGAGCACGGGGAGGGGCGGGTGCTTTAACCTCTTTGAATTGATTGTGTTTCCTGTCAGGTGGAGCCAGTCATCTCTCATTGTGCCGTCCTGGAAGACGACTTGAGAAAAATCAATCCCATATAGTCTACAAAATAGATGTTTTGGACCCATTCCTAGTTAAAGAATTTTTAATCCTTATGCTACTAGCATTAGTAAATAGATAGGAAAGTAAATTATATTTGTTTGTTTCAACTTTTGTTTTGTTTTTTTCCATATTTCTTCAGTTGCTTCCTGGTTTCTGGTCTGGGCCAAATGATACCATACATCCCATGAGTCTTCAGGAGACGATGAGAGGCTTTCTCAGTTAAGCACATCCTCCTGCCTGCATGCTAAGGGCAGATGGATTCCAGGAAGTAAAGCTACGTGAATTATCTGCCCTTACCCAAGACTGCCATGGCTAGAAATGTTAGGGGGTGTTTTTCAAAGTTATTTTTAAACAAAATAAAGAAACATGGATGGGTGTGTTTGCTGTAAATAACAAAAATGAATGAAATAGCGTTTTCAGTTTGTGGTGTTTAGATACAGTTTAGTTCCGCTTTAAAGTGTTACTAAATCCAGGACCCTGCATTCACTATATCTGGTCTCCCACATTACACAGAACATGAAGATGCAACTATTTTAGTAAATATAAACTGCTAAATACCTTTTCTCATATGCAGTATATAGCAGTCTTGTGACTGCTATCAGTGTCTGGTCAAAGCTTATAGGAGGAGTTTTCATTCTCCTCTGACTGTCCTATGAGGCTCCAGGACCCCCGACCCTCTGTCTGGACAGTGCTGATTCACATGCACTCTCCCGAGAAAAAAAGCAATACACACCAAATTGAGCATGTTTAGTTTCCACCTGAGGCTCTGTTCTATCAGCAGATAGATTGGGGATGGTGGAAGAAGGGGAGGATCTGTGCACACAGGATCAAACAGGCTTTTTACACCAAGTAGTAGGATTAACCCCTTAGGTTCCACAGTAAGTATAACAAGCATGTATAACAAGTATACCAAGCATGATTTACTACATATACAGACTGATTTTACTGTTGTTGGTTTAGTAACACTTTAAGCCAGGCATGTCTAAAGTCCGGCCCACGGGCCAATCGTGGCTCGCATTCCGGTTTAGAATGGCCCACCTGGAAGTTTGGACATGTATATCTTTTGTGGCCCACAACGAATCCCAGAGCTCCGGGGGCCACAAAAGATATACATGCTGGCTGCCTTGGAGAGGACAGGGAGGAGGCGGGACAAGTGCCATACATACAGGTGAATTTACTGTTTTAACGGTGGCCTCTGTAATAGGAAGTCCCGTCTCCTGCGCTGCCATTGGATGACTGTTCTGTCCATCACAGGAGGCGGGACTTTGTATTAATGAGGCCGCCGAGAAAACAGATTCTGCTGTATGTAATCTGTTAGCGCTTGTCCCGTCCCTGTCCCCTCCGAGGTTGCAGATGGGCATCAATCAGGCTACACTGATGGCAATGGTGAGACTTCATTCATGGCAATGGGAGTGCTGCTTTCCTGGCAATGGGAGTGCTGCATTCCTGGCAATGGGGGTGCTGCATTCCTGGCAATGGGGGTGCTGCATTCCTGGCAATGGGGGTGCTGCATTCCTGGCAAAGGTGAGGCTGCATTCCTGGCAACCGTGAGGCTGCATTCCTGGCAACCGTGAGGCTGCATTCATGGCAACCGTGAGGCTGCATTCATGGCAACCGTGAGGCTGCATTCATGGCAACGGAGGGGGGGGGCTGCATTCATGGCAACGGAGGGAGGGGGCTGCAGATGGGCACTGATTAGACTGTAGATGGGCACTGACCCTTATTTTCTTCAAGTGAAGGTGCGTGTTATATGCCAATAAATACGGTATAGCCAAATAACACGTCCGAGGCTCATCTCTTCACCACACAAAGGGAAGAGAATTCTTGTTGGGCAGTGTATTAGTACTCGGACGAACACACTTAGACCGAAATTTAATGGTTCAAAGAATGTCAGGCAAAAATGGTCGGCCCTCACGCACGTTCACTTCATCAAATCTGGCCATCTATCAAAAAAAAGTTTGGACACCCCTGCTTTAAGCATTCTGCTGCACTGCATTAATGGTACAAGCATTCTCTTCCAATGCATTAAGAAAGCCCATTCTTATGAATGGGTTCCCAATACACCACAATGGATGAAAAAATCTACACCCTTTTTTGAAAATGCAATGCACAGTAGATGCAATGGGCTCTACTGTATAATACGTTGGAGTTGCCATTCACATTAAATGGCCCTGCCCATCATATAGGGCAGGTGTGCTGCCACACCACACAAGTGTGAATGTACCCCTTTATGCCTCAGGTAATTTATTAAATTGGCGATTAAAAAGATGGGTTATCTTTACAATTGTGCAAAAATACATAGAAAGAAATAATGGCGAGTTGGAGGGCAAGTGACTAAGATGAATAATTTATTGGAGGACCTTTGTCTATTGCTTGACTTTCTGTTCATCCGGGGTGAACCCCTGTTGCTGCCTGCCCTTTGCAAGGCTTAGAAGCTCATCAGAAGGGGGCATCTGCAACTTGTCTCTGTCACAGCGGTGTGCGCGCCTCTCGCCACACTGCTTGTTATTATTAGACAGAACAGTCAACTATATTAAGAAACAAAGCTGCAGGAAGCTCAGGAAATAAGCATGTTACATAAATAACTGAAGGTGTAGGTGCAACACAGTAAAGAAGCCAAATTAAAAAAAAAAAAAAAGCCGTAAAGGCTATAAACACATCTGGCTTTACATAATTAGAGAGAAATACGTGCAATGCTCAGCAAAGCTTGACAGCCAATCAGAACTTTTCAGTGGTTTGATTCTCTAAATCTGAAGTTTTATAAGATCCACAATGGTCTTCACCAGACTGTCAAAATCATTATTATTATTCCTATTAGGGATCAGTATGACCTCAAAAGATGTCAATATCTTGGTTTAACTTTATATATAGATAGCTAGAACAAAATAGCTAAATAAAAAAATCATATATTTTTTTTCTTTTAACCTCCTAAGTGGATTTCTGTGTTTTTTTGAAACTATGTAATTATGTGGCAAAAAAATACACAGGTTCCTATTATGGAGGTACAGTCACTGACAGTTACTTACATGTCATCTGGCACATTAAAACTTTAGTCAGAAAATTAAGTCCTGCTAGATAACTTCAGGATGGCTCCTTTTGCAGCTGTAAAACATTAAAAATAAGTCTCTATACTGTATAAAAATCCAGTAGTACATTGTCTCACCCTGCTCTGCACATGCTCATTTGTTCTCCATTTTAAGCACTGATCTGCTAGCAGCCTTAAAGTGGAATTAAATCCTCCTATCATTTACAGCCAAGGAAACCGCTTCTGTTTGATCTGCAACTGCCATGATGCTGTACATGTGATCAGTTATGACACAGCTATTTGATGGTTTGATAGTTTGGTTAAAGACACAAGCAAATGTGACATTTACCAATCCCGGCATTCCAGGAAAGTAACTGTTTTTTTTAAACCGCTAAATCGATGGGTGTAGTTCCGCTTCATGATTTACTGCTGTTCAGGGGCTCTGGGCTTCAGCAAAATGACAGTTCCAGCAAGAAGAAACAGAAGCAATGCTGGAGGCAATTTACATCACACACTAATGTTGGTGGAAAAAGTATTAATATGGAATGGATGTTCCCTGCTAAAGAACATTATTATTTTTTTATCAAGTTGTTATAGGTAAAGTTCTGCTTTAAGTTGATTTCAGGTTTAATAGCGCGCAGGGAATCCTTTTGCGTGTTTGTTTTTTTTTAAAAATTATCAAGAGATCCAATTTGCATGTATACCTCCTAAAAAACACTACCCTTAACCGACAAATCCTGGAATCTCTTGGGCTGTTCCCGATAAGAGGTATGCAATCTCCAACTGTCAAAAAATATATTTAAATCAATTCAGTTAAAGTTGTCAATATAATAAGCTGCACTGATTGAGTCTGTGCACAGTTGATAAATAATCTACCAGTGTGAGAAAAACTTTAGTTGTCGCCTTATATCTTGGAAGATTAAGATGATCCCTTTTTACAATAGATGATGTCTATCTTTTTTTTTTTTTTATCTCAAGGTGATTTTCTTATAAAATAATAAATTACATAAATCTGAGGTGGAATTTTGACTTGCGTGTAAATGCCAGTTCGTCAGGGGGTCACCTGCAGCAAATGAGAAAGCAGTCCTGTGCCAGGAAACACAGGCACTGGATGTAGCCGATTCTCTTCTTCCTGGACCCTTTTCGGTCCAGGGAGAGAAGAGACACAACCTGAGGAAAATCAGCACACTTTACACACAAAAGTTAGGTAGGCACCCCTTCATCGGCCTCATTAACCCTTTGATCACTCCTGTCACCCAGCCAGTGCCATTAGTACGGGGTCAGAGTATATTTTTTATATATATATATATATATTATTAAGGTACTTATATAGCGCCGTCAATTTACGCAGCGCTTTACATATACATTGTACATTTACATCCGTCCCTACCCTCAAGGAGCTTACAATCTAAGGTCCCTAACTCACATTCATATACTGGGGCCAATTTAGACAGAAGCCAATTAACCTACCAGCATGTCTTTGGAGGGTGGGAGGAAACTGGAGCACCCGGAGGAAACCCACGCAGGCACAGGGAGAACATGCAAACCCCAGGCAGGTAGTGTCGTGGTTGGGATTCAAACCAGCAACCCTTTTTACTGCTAGGTGAGAGTGCTACCCACTACACCACTGTTTCAATGTCCCTGTAATCTCATGTATGTTGGTCGAACTAAGAGGAAACTGAAGATTAGGATCTCAGAACATATACACAACATTGAAATTGGTTATAAATACCACAGTGTGTCCTTACATTTTAAGGAACATCACAGCCAAGGCCCCTCAGTCCTGAAGTTTTGGGGTGTTGATTGTATACATCAGAACTAAAGGGGGGGGGGGTTCTAATTTGGTGCGTGAAATATCCAAGCGAGAAACACGTTGGATATTTCTCATAGATACACTCACCCCGAGAGGAATGAACGTGGAATTGGATGTGAACTGCTTTATCAGTGACTATTAAAGCTTAGTCCTTCCGTTCTATCCATTTTTCCCTCTCGAGGTTATGTGTAGATCATGTGTGGTATATTAACCTTTATTACTCAGATAATATTAGCGTGAGTGTGAGTGTATATATATGTATATGTATATGTATATATATATATATATACACATACACACACGTTATGCAGCTTACGTTATCTGAGATATTCATTTAATAAGTTGCCTTTTTGCATTTACTAGGTTTATAGTTACATATTTTCAAGATGTTAGGTTTACATTTTCTTTTCCCTTTTTTTTTATTTATAAACATTTATTTTTTTTTATATTTATTTCCATATTCACTTTTTTTTTTTTCAACCTTTTCACTTATAGAGACAATTATGTAATTTTAATTTTATAAGGACTAGTCTTACCATCTAGATTCACAGACCAAATTTCCTTCCGGATTTGCATAATTGGTGTGTGTGTGTGAGCTGCCTTCAATGAGCTTAGTATGTTAAGCTTTTTTAAAATTGTTTATATGCAGTGCATTTTCTTTTTCCTTGATAGGGGGCAAGAAAGGAATGGTTACGTAATGTACTAGCTATATGGAATAGTAATGAGGAGGTACCAGGGCGGATGTCCTTTTTACTCCCTGAGTCAACCAATTAGATGTGAGAGCTGCTCCATATAAACACAGCAGCGTGTGTCACTGGTCCATGCCCACAGATGATGTCAAGTAACGACGAAACGCGTCTGAGTTGGACACAGTGACTGCCAATCATAGTGACGTCACGATGCTGCTCGCCGCAATTGGACGCTTGCAGACCAGAACTATTGAACAGAGGCTGGAGACGCCGCTCTGATACCTCGTAGTGTCCGTGAGTGATATCACCTAATGCGATGTATTATTTTATATAGTTTAAGTGCGGTTGTTTACAGGGGATTGCATTAATAAAATTGATTGCGGAATTACACTATTGTGGCCATTTCCGTTTTCATGATATATATTAACTGACTTCCCGTGCTAATATTACTGCAATAGCACTGCCCAATATATATTGTACTGTATATTGTTTGTTTCTATGTTTTTAGCTGCTTTGACAGGATTAGGCAGCTGCTTTACCTGCAATTGGTAGTAGGAGGGAGGTGTTTTGTAGTATCTCTCTGCATTTCTTATTCCTCAATCTATAGGTCACTGATCACCACCATTGCTAGTATAGTGTTTGTAGGGATCAAAATATTAATTACGAGCAAAACTATACTAGTGCCCCCCTTGGCATAGTATCCCCAAAATGCAGGAGTTAGCAAGGTCAACCCCGATACCTGCCAGTGTTTAGCCCCTACATGTGCCCCCAATCTCCCTCATCTAGTTCCAGCAAGTGCCGTGTCAGTAGATTACTGTCGCCTCTGATACATTGCACACAAAACCGCAGTGTGAGAAGGATCATGCTCGAGTTCTGCTAACAATATCAGGTGAATTTTATTTCTAGTGGTTCAAACAGTCCCTGACAGCCAAGTGCTCCTTTTACTGTGAGTCGCACTATGTACCTGTAAATTTTAGTGTCCAAAATACCCAAAGAAAGGTACACCAGTGAAGAGGCCTAAAGGATTCTAAGCATGACAGATGAGAGTGAAGGGGAAGCCTCTGACCGAATTCGTCTCAGAGTATGAACCTGTAGAGAGCAGCGACACCCTGACCGGTAGCTCAGATGATGAAGATGAGGTCGCTGTTAAGATCAGGTTTACCCAACCCCAGGTAGCTGTCTAAGTACTTGTGCCACACTACCTTTTGGTGAACTGTCAGGCAGCAGTGGCCTAGTAAATCCTGGCATTTCACACACACCAGCACTACAGTATCTCATGGCGACGTGGCAAGTCCCAGAAGTGCAGTCCAAGCCGGTGTAGTGGTTAGCACTTGTAGTGTCCTGCAGCCACCATGAAATCACACACAGGCCCATAAAAAATAAAAAGAGGCACCTCTAAGTGTAGAAATGCAAGACTTTAATAGCCCAAGGGAGTTAAAAATACACTTACTAGAATTAAGATAAAATAAGTATGGTGGAAAGGTGGTCCTGCATCAGGTGATCCAGCATGCAGCAGGAAATCCTAGCCAACCAGTAGAGGGGAGCCGCAGCAGAAGGAAGCGCCAATAGGGACAGCTATGCGGCTGTGACCAGCGTGGAACACAGGCCCCAGATGTGACATCAGCGGAAGAGGACCAGCGTGGAACGCATTTGCCGAAAGCAAAGTAAAAGGGGCGGGCGCTTTTCAGAGCATCTATTGGCTCCTCCTTCCAACCGATAGGTATGGAGCCAATAGACGCTCCGAAATGCGTCCCGCTCCTTTTACATCACTTTAAGCAAATGCGTTCCATGCAGGTTCTGGTCCTCTGACATCACATTCAGGGCCTGTGTTCCACACTAGTACCGGCAGTACGGCTGTCCCCAATTGGCGCTTCCTTCTGCTTCGGCTTTAGTCGGCTGGGATTTTCTACTGCATGCTGGACCACCTTTCCACCATACTATTGAAGTCTTGCATTGCTGCACTTAGAGGTGCCTTTTTTTGGTTTGTTTTTTCCTTACCAGAGACTACTTCCCTCATGAAGTGCTGCCCAAGTGTTCTGAGACACCAATTTGTCTGAGATGCATCCATCCCACACTGTGGACATCTCTGGCCAGTCCTGTCATCCAGAGCACCCTAACTTTTCTTTCCCTTGCCCATAGTGTTCTTCCATTGGTGCTTGCAAATCCTGATAGGCAACCAACAGATTCAGCATCACACCTCCACCTCCATTCAATGCCAAACCAGGAATTCAGGTGAAAATAGCAAATTTAACAACGCCCTTGGATATTTATTTTTTTGAGCCGTTTATCACAGAAGAACTATCAATTGATTGTGGACCAAAGCAATCTAAGCACAATACATTGTTGCCCACCCAAATTCAACTCTTGCCAGACCATTCACGTGGAAACCTATTACTTTCCGATTTTAAGACTTTTTTTGGGCCTTACCCTCAACATTGGCATTACAAAAAGAAGTGAACTGCAGTCATAGGGGTCCACAGACACGATTTATCTCATATGCCCGTGTTCTCTGCTGCAATGGTCAAAAAATAATACGAGACAATATTGCATTTCATGCATTTTATTGATAACATACTCTGTGGTCCTCGGGCTGACTCAGAATATGATCGGCTCTACAAAATTCCACCCCTCAAACTACCTCTTCAAGAAATTTGCATATATGTATATGCCCCAACAAAACATCTGCATAGACTAGTCCCTCATACATTTCACTGGCCGCCTTGAAATCAAGCAGCATCGCCCCAGCAA
>CM055124.1:205835738-205844811 GCA_029206835.1 Rana muscosa
ACGCTCTCCATCCAACCTCACTGAGCTTGAGCTGTTTTGCAAGGAAGAATGGGCAAGAATTTCAGTCTCTCGATGTGCAAAACTGATAGAGACATACCCCAAGCGACTTGCAGCTGTAATCGCAGCAAAAGGTGGCTCTACAAAGTATTAACGCAAGGGGGCCGAATAATTTTGCACGCCCCACTTTTCATTTTTTTCTTAGTTAAAAAAGTTTCAAAAATCCAATAGATTTCGTTCCACTTCACAATTGTGTCCCACTTGTTGGTGATTCTTCACAAAAAATTAAAATTTTATATCTTTATGTTTGAAGCCTGAAATGTGGCAAAAGGATGAAAAGTTCAAGGGGGCCGAATACTTTCGCAACGCACTGTATATTAGCCAGATACTGAACCCACGATGCCACCAACGCGTCCGTTGCATCTGCCCATGGGTCCATTGACCGGGCCACAAACCTCAATACCTTCCGATTGAGTCGGGAAGCCAGAAGGTCTACGTCTGGCGTGCCCCATCTTTGGCAGAGGAGCTGGAACACTTCCGGGTGTAAGGACCATTCTCCCTGGTCCAGCATCTGGCGACTCGGGTAGTCCGCCTGCCAATTCTCCGCACCCAGAATGTACACGGCCGACAGTGCCGGTACGCGCCTTTCTGCCCACCTCAGGATGTGAGCGACCTCCGATGCTGCAGCTGAGCTTCTTGTTCCTCCTTGATGATTGACATATGCCACTGCTGTGGCGTTGTCTGACTGGATCCTGACTGGCCGCCCTTGAAGCCTCTGAGACCATCTGAAGAGGCACAGCCTGATCGCCCGAATCTCCAGGACATTGATCGGCAGGCAGGATTCCTCTGGGGTCCAGCGACCTTGCGTCGATAGAACACCCCAGACCCCCCCCCCCCCAACCTGTCCGGCCGGCATCTGTCGTGATCACTATCCAGCACACAGGAAGAAATTACCTCCCAGCTAGCAGAGCCGATGATGACAGCCACCATACCAGAGATCTCCTGACTAGGTGGCTTACCCGGATTTGATAATCCAGAGAGGATTGACATTTGTTACATCTCGAGTGTGATATTGAGCATATGAGACCGGCTCAAAGGAGGCTACCATGAGGCCTATAACTCGCATGCAAAAGCGGAGTGACGATCAACTCTTGGATGTCAGCTGCCGCACTGCAGCCCAAAGGGTCTGCAACTTTTTCACAGGGAGGAATACTTTTGCCTCTGAGGAATCCAGAATCAACCCCAGGTACACTAGGCGTTGTCGGCACCAATACTGACTTTTGCATGTTTAGTATCCAACCACAGTCTCGAAGAGTCTGACAGGTAATGGACACGCTTACCTCTAATTCTAAACTTGAAGGGGACTTCAGAAGAAGGTCGTCCAAGAAGCCTATGATAGCAAAGCCCCGCTGTCTTATGAGTGCCAGAATGGGCGCGAGCACCTTGGTGAATGTCCTGGGTGCCAAAGCCAGGCCAAACGGGAGGGCCACAAACTGATAGTGGTTCTTCCCGATTGCGAATCGCAGAAACCTCTGGTGTCTGGAGTATATGGGAACATGCAGGTATGCATTCTTGATGTCCAAGGAGGCCATAAAGTCCCCCGGATGGAGACAAGTGACAACAGATCGAACCGACTCCATCTGAAATCTTTGTACCTTCACAAAGCAATTGAGGGACCTGAGATCCAAGATTGGACGAACCCCCTTTGGCACAATGAACAGATTCAAGTAAAAACCCTGAACACGTTCCTGTTCTGGAACGACCACCCCGTGTTCCAGCAGACCCTGGACCGCCCCATACAGGGCCTCTTGACGGGTCGGCTGTAGCTGGAGGTTGGAGGGAACGAATCTGTCCGGTGGACAAAAGAGAAATTCTATCTTGTAGCCTGAGGAGATTACTTCACAAACCCACCTGTCGGAGATTAGAGCTGTCCACTGAGTAGTGAATTTGTGAAGACGTCCCCCCCACCCGAGAGCTGGGTGGGGGGCGGACCTTCATGCGGATGTAGATTTGTGCACAGGCTTGTTGGGTTTGCGTAGCCAAGGACAAAAAAAAAAACTTTTGCGTGCAGTAAAGGAGGGTCCTTGCCCCTGGCGTGGTCCCTTACTCTTAGTTTGAGGAAGCAAAGTGCTTTTACCTCCTGTGGCATCCTTGATGTCATCCAGAGTCCCCAAAAAGTCTGTCACCTTTAAAGGGCAGATCCAACAGGGCTTTTTTGGAGGCCTGGTCTGCAGACCAGCCTTTTAGCCAGATCAGGCGGCGTATTGCTACTGCATAAACCAAAGCTTTTGACAGCAGGGGAATAGTATCCATGTCTGACTCGCAGACAAACTTAAGGCCCTGTACCAACTGGTCGGCCAAAGTTCTCATTAGGAGGGGCATACCGCTCCTTTAACCCCTGGAGTAGCAATTTTGCCCATTCAGTAAGTGTCTGAGACACTAAAGGCTACCCGCCAATGCGGGGCGCACCGCTGAGCCTACCACAGAGTATAAGTAGCGAGCGAGTGCTTCAGCTTTCTTATCCACAGGGTCCTTAAAAACAGGAGCCCCTTGTACTGGGATAGTGGTAGCTCTGTTAAGTCTGGACACCGAAGGGTCCACTATAGGGGGGAGAGGTCCATTTCTTCAGAAAACTCTCCTGAAAGGGGTACCGTAAAAAATTATTTGGGGATGTAAAAACACTTAGTGGGTTTTCCCCACTCCTTGTATAAGAGCTTATCAAAATAAGACACACAAGGGAACACCCTAGCAGTGCGGGGAGGTTTACGGAACCCGAAGGGGACAGGAGTCTCTGCTGTTTCAGCAGCATTTTCCATTTTTAGCGTATCCCGCACTGAAGTAATAAGGTCAGATACCAAAGCCTTCTCGCGTATTGACCTGGAGTCATTCTCACTGTCCGCTTGGTCACGGTCTGCAATCTCTGATGCATCAGAACCCGGGTCATGAGCAATAGCTGGACTTGGTTCTGCATCAGAATTATCCCCAGAAGATTGCAGGGGACAGGGGCATTTACTACCCCCTGTATTTCAGTGTGCTGCTTCCACCCGGGCAGCAAAAGCCTCTAGGATTGCCGACATAGCGCCCAGAGATACCTCAGGGGCACCAGCTGCCAATTCAGGTGTTTCAGGGGAAAAAACATCTGGCTCAGACGCCATGCTGACCACGTGCGGACACCCACAAGGAAGATATGAATAGGCCACCCTCCTTGCTGCAGAGATGCTGGGTCTGCCAGAGGACCTCACCACCCTTGGATCGGTACCGCTATGCTGTGTGCTGCGCCTGTGATGCTATCCCACCGCTGCTGTGTCCGTCTGATAGTTTTATCAGCGTTTCCTGTGTCATTTTCGCGGCAGTGAAAAGGATCCTAGAGGCCGGACACTATAGCAAAATGGCCACCAAGCGGCTGTATGGAACAATGTGGGCTCCAAGAAAATGGCCACGAGGGGCGGTATTTACCTACAGCCTGAATCCACAGAAACATGGTCGCCGACAGTCGAGGCCAAAGCGGTGTGAACCACAAGAAAATGGCACAGAGTGGTGATATCTAGCTCTAGGCGCAAAACTACAAGAAAATGGCCGCCGGACAGTCACTAGAGGCCGAAACAGGCATGAACCACCGCAAAATGGCTGTCGACAGCATGGAGGGGGAAGAAGCACACAGGTAAGCAGAAATTACATTTTTTTAAATGCATAGTTACAGCCAGCCCCGCACCAGATGGAACCCCTTAGGTGACCCCCAGCAACCTTAGCTCAGAGCCCAGGGAGGAGGGAAGGCAGGGAGAGAAGACAGAAAGGGGCCACAACCACTTACTTGATCTCTCCAGGAATCTCCAGCCAAGTCACCCTGCCGAAGCAGGGGAGCTACTTACCTATCCTGCATGTCTCATGCTGGAAGACATTCCAAAACAGATCATCATCAACGCACGGAAGGTGACTGTCGGCCAGGCATGCTGTGATTGGACCCTGAGGAGCGATCATATGTATGCTCCGGAGCGCGACACTCACCGGACAGGCTGCAGCGACTCGGCCGTAAGGTCAGCCGAAGCTGAGCGGTCCGATGCAAGCCTTGGAGCGTAAGCTCAACGGTCAGGCTACTGCGACTCGGCCATAAGGTCAGCCGAAGCTGAGCGGTCCGATGCAGGCCCTGGAGTGTAAGCTCACTGGCCACCCATAGGGCGACGGGTATGTCGTGGAAAACCCAGCGCGAAGCTGGGGTCGGCACACGCTCGATGGCCGAAACTGGGGGGACTACAAGGATCGAGGATCCAGCCTGTCACCCAGTCGGCAGTTGATCGAAGATCGCAGGAAACAAAAAAAAAAAACAAAATGTAGAAAAAAAATATTTTTTCCCCTGGACCAACATGGGCCTGAAGGGAGCCATGTCCTACTCCTTCCTAGACAGAAAAAACTGATCTGCGAGATGCAGACTGAGGGGATATACCCAGAGGGTCCGCCCCCTGGGCGGTACTGTAGAAGGTGTGATGCAACACTTTTTACAAGTTTTCTGCCTAGTCACGCCTAATTAACGGATAATACCCACTTTGTCAATAGAGAAGCTGCGTCGGTCCATGAACGAAAGAGCAATATATTTTTTCCTTTTTGCTATAATAAAAACATCCCCAATTTAAAAAAAAATAAAAAAATCTTCATCAGTTTAGGCCAATATATAGTCTTCTGCACATTTTTTTGTAAAAAAAATAAAATAAAAAAAATCGCAATAAGTGTATATTGATTGTTTGCACAAAAGTTATAGCATCTACAAACTATGGGAAAGATTTGGCATTTTAATCATTTTACTAGTAATGGCGGCGACGGACAGATCTGACACTTGACACATTTTTGGGACCATTGACATTTATAAATATGCACAGATTACTGTGTGAATATCACTGGTAGGGAAGAGGTTAACACTAGGGGGTAACTGTATGGGGATAGGACTAACTGGGGGAGGATATATTGTTGTTCCTACTTCGTACCCAGCGATGCCATTCTGCCGCAGTATATACACGTGAGCCGGTTAATGTACACTTCAGATTTTTATTTTTACCAAAGACATGTAGAAGAATACAGTTTGGCCTAAACTTATGACGAAATTTGATTTTATTGGATATTTTTGATAAGTAGAAAATTAAGTTTATAGTGAAAAAAAACCCCAGTGGTGATCAAACACCACCAAAACAAAGCTCTATTGTTGTGAAAAAAACAAAAAAAACAATGATAAAACAAAATGATATAACATTTCATTGCAGTTATGGTAGCGCAGTGGTGAATAGCAAAAAATGCTCTGGTCATGAAGGGGGTAGATCCTTCCAGAGGTCAAGTGGTTAATGTGAGATGTGCTAGCTTTTAACCTGTTTCCGACCAGCCGCTGTCGTTATACAGCGGCAGGTTGGCAGGGCTGCACAAACCACCCTAGGTGTACGCCGCAATGTTCGCCGGCCACCTGCGATTGCCCCACAGAGCCAGAAAACGGATCTGTCAATGTAAACAGATCGGTCCCCGTTCTGACAGGGGAGGAGAAAGATCTGCTGTTCCTAGTAATCAGGAACAGCAATCTCACTACTCCTCCAGTCAGTCTCATCCCCCCAGTTAGAAGACCCTCCCAGGGAACACATTTAACCCCTTGATCGCCCCCTAGTAGTAACCCCTGCCAGTGACATTTACACAGTAATCAGTGCATTTTTATAGCACTGATCGCTGTATAAATGTCAATGGTCCCCAAAAAAAAAAAAAGTGTCAGTGTGTCCGATCTGTCCGGCACAATGTTGCAGTCCCACTAAAAATCACTGATCACCGCCATTACTAGTAGAATTTTATTTTTTTAAATAAAAAATGCAATATATCCCCTATTTTGAAGACGCCAAAACTTTTGCGCAAACCAATCAATGTTTACTAAAATATGTACATACATAATTGGCCTAAACTGAGGAAGAATTTTTTTTTGTGAATTATAGCAAAAAGGAAAAAGGTGAACTACCAAAAAACAAAAAAAAAAACACTATGTACAACGTCGCATGACCGCACAATTGTCAGTTAAAGCAACGCAGTGCCGTATAAAAAAAAATGGCCCGATCAGGAAGTGGGTAAATCCTTCCAGGGCTGAAGTGGTTAAAACAGGAAAAGCATATTGATTGCATCATAGATCTAGTGATAGTATGAGACTCAAAAAAAGAGCAACAGGATGGCAGAAATGGAAAGGTTTTGGATACTTCTACTTCTTCCTCTACTCTTTTCACAGCGCACATCCAGAGCCCTTAATCAGAGTTATCAGCAAGTGACTTTTCATGATAGGAATAAAAAGTTACAAAAGCCTCATATACACGGGCCAAATAGCCTCCAAATCAACAGAAACTGAACATTCAACCCGTGTGTATACCAGCCTGTCGAATGGGCATGCTGGAAAACCGGCATCTGATTAGCACACTAGTAAGAAAGCCACTTGGCTCACTCACAGACTAACTGCAGAGCAGCAAGGTACTCTAAAAACAGTATACAGTGAGAGAATATCCACAAATGTAAACCAAACTACAGAGCAGGAGGTGTTTAGTTATCACGCAAGCCTAGATTACCATAGGCCACTTAACAAAATTGACAGCCAAAAGACATTACCAACAAGGGTTATCCCCAGACCCAATGCAGTGCAGTGGTTAATGGCTGTTACTTGGTCACTATAGGCTGCAGGACAAAACAGTATGCAGTGAGAATTTAGCAAAAAGGGGTGCTCACAAGAAGCAGGAAAGTTATTGGTCCAGCATGACAGTCACTGTAGGCCAACCAAAAGTACAAACAGTAGCCAGTGACACATTAACTACAGGGGTGATTAAAAAAAAACACTGCAGAACAGAAGGGGTGAATGGCCATCTATGACAAGGTCACCTCAGGCTGCTATTAACAAAACAAAGATTAACCACAAGGGATACCCCACAGCTCACTGCATAGTGGTGGTCATGCTAGGTCACCATAGACCGCTGTACAAACAGTATACAGTGAAACATTACCGACAAGGGGCACTCAGACCACTGAAGCAGGAGGGGTTAATGGTGGTCTGATTAGATCACCATAGGCCAGTGATGGTGAACCTTGGCACAACAGATGTTTTGGAACTACATTTTCCATGATGCTCATGCACTCTGCAGTGTAGTTGAGCATCATGGGAAATGTAGTTCCAAAACATCTGGGGTACCAAGATCCGCCATCACTGCCTCAGGCTGTCATACAAATATATAACAAGACATTACCAATCAGGGGTAACTCGCAGCGCCCTGCAGGGCAGGAGTCTAAGGCACCACAGCCTGCTATACTTTAAGTGCACAAAGATGTTGCCAACCCAGGATCAGGACTGAGAAAATCAGGGCCAATATGGGGAGAGACAATCCCCCCTAACTGTTGGCCAATTGGCAGCCAATGGGACACCCTGGCCCATCCCCTTTAGATGTGCATCGATGGTGTCCCTAGAGGGGTACTCACAACAGCCTCTGCAGGGTAAGAAAGGCCATCAGTGCTAGGCACACTTAACAGCTGAAGTCCAGGTACCATAGTTGGATTGCTTTTTGTATACTGGCTGGAGCAAAGTTGAGCTGGTCTTCTGTATTCCAGGACTAGAAGAAAAATCGAGTGCGCATGCTCAAACGTACAAGACAGAAAAGTACATTTTGCTGTGGTGGCCAAGTAGAAACTTGGAAGTTACTGCCTGGTAAAAAAAAAAAAAAAAAAGGCAGCGATAAACATTTTACCAAACCAGCGTCCTACCAACGGCTGCAACACAAGTGTCGCAGCCAGCGCACTATTAGACCCCAGGGGATTGGAACACAGCACACTGGGCCCAAGGGAAGGGCTGTAGCTGGGACTTGTCCTCCTTGATGGGCCTACCACTGAAGAGCTTCAGCAAATGCAGACTATTGTCCCAGACCTGTAAATCACCCTGTGGCTAGCACTACAATGCATCATATGCCATGGTGAGCACCCACGCAGTATTCAGTGCCCAAAGCAACATTACAAGCCCTCATTCAGGCAGGGTCTGGTATCCCAAGGCTTAGTCATTCAAACTAGAAAGGTGCAGTAGGAAGCCATAGTGGCTCTAGAGCAGCTAGCTTGATGGTCATGAAGAAAAATTTCCCTCGAGAGGGATGGATGTTCCATCACTAGAAAACCCAAAAAACTGATGCTAGATGAGTGGGAGGGGTTAAATAGAGGATGTCCCTGCAGCTTTTATTTTGCCAGTATTCAATCACCTGATGGAAGCTTCATACAACTCTAGTTTAAAGCATTTCATCTTTCCATCCATTAAATATTCTGCCCTTGTCGTTTTAACTTTGGATAGTAAAACTTTTTTTTTTTCTACTAGTAAATACAGCCCACTTGCGATTACTTGTCTGAAAAAAAGCCTAGGCTTATGACATGCACCTCTCTCTCGTGAGCATTTGCCAGGAAGGGAGGGGGGATGAGTCATAAGAGCCAATGAGAGCTGCAGAGCTGGAGGTGTGCCTCTGTCTGTAAATCCAGGAAGTGAACAGGCAGCAGCTTCAGCTGCCCCAGTTAAAATTATTGCAGCCAGACTCATGGAGGGAGAATTCTGGAGCATTATTGGCAAGTACAGAATCACATTATATATAAAATATGCAAAGTGGTTGAAGGGAAGCTTCAGAATGGCAAAGATGTTATTACAAATTATGTGAATAGACTGCTGTTTATCCTTAAGAGCCTGTTGTCCTGTAAAACCCAGTATTCTGGCAACAGCGTTTGGCTAATACCAAATAATAATGCAAGGATTTATTTTCTCTAGCAACATACTTTTCTTCAAATTTATGAGCAGCCCAAGTTTTCCCATCAACATGGTTATTACAGGGGTTTGGGACAATACATTAGTTGGGGTGCTTACAAAAGTCAATGTGTTCATATGGTTTAAACCCTTACTGATCTGAAGAGCAAGCCTGCAGCTGGTGAATTCTGAACTCCCATACTTGTTTCAGGTAAACCTCACAGTTTTAAGCCATATCCAGCTTTTCCACATGATCAGAGCTTGGGATTAAAAGGTTAATATATTAAAATAGATTGGTATCACACAGAACATTTTTGC
>CM055124.1:205854911-205944911 GCA_029206835.1 Rana muscosa
TCTTATAGGGAACATATTGAAAAAGAACAGCCAATACGAAGGTTGGATGCGCGCGCACGCTCCGCCGCAAGGTGACCAAGCAGCACCAAGCCAACGGGACGTAGCCCAAATAAGCAGAAGGAAGCGCGCGAATCCTCACAGAAAAGATCAGTTCGTAAAAAGACAGGCTCGTCTCTGCGGCTTCCTCGCAGCATGTAGCTGAAAGGAGAAGCAGAATTACAGGCCGGTCTATTTAATAAAAATGAGATAGTTTTTTTTTATATGTTTATAATTTTCAGCTAACAATCTGGATGGACTCATGTCGCACCCAATAATCTGGGTGAGTGAGGTCTCTGAAAAAAAAAAAAGACAGCCAGGGCAGATATCTGTCCCTTAAATCGTACTTAAGGCAA
Source organism: Rana muscosa (assembly GCA_029206835.1). Classification (NCBI taxonomy): domain Eukaryota; kingdom Metazoa; phylum Chordata; class Amphibia; order Anura; family Ranidae; genus Rana; species Rana muscosa. The sequence continues at coordinate 205,855,304 of CM055124.1, forward strand.
GCCTTTGGTCCACCTCATGCTGTAAAAACAGCAGGATTCTGGAGACCAAATAAGTACGCGGATGCCACTTCATTTCCTCACACATGGAGATGTAGGCCTTCCAAGTGTGGTGATAAACCTTCCTAGGATGGCTTCCGAGCACTTCTCATAGTAGAAGTGAATCAGACAGGCCCCGGTCTCTCAGTACCTGGTTCTCAATAGCCATGCTGTTAAAGCCAGTGACCGTAAAGCAGGATGGAGTATGGGACCTTGCGACAGCAGGTCCTCCCGTAGTGGTAGGCACCAAGGGACGTCTGTTACTAGACGTACTAGATCGGCGTACCAGAGACGCTGAGTCCAATCTGGAGCTATCAGGATCATTGGAATTCCCTCTGCCTCCACTCTGCGAAGCAGATAGGGAAGAAGCCTTAAGGGAGGGAAGGCATACAGTGCCTTGCGAAAGTATTGGGCCCCCTTGAACTTTTCATCATTTTGCCACATTTCAGGCTTCAAACATAAAGATATAAAATTTAAATTTTTTGTGAAGAATCACCAACAAGTGGGACACAATTGTGAAGTGGAACGAAATCTATTGGATATTTTAAACTTTTTTAGCAAATAAAAAACTGAAAAGTGGTGCGTGCAAAATTATTCGGCCCCTTTACTTTCAGTGCAGCAAACTCACTCCAGAAGTTCAGCGAGGATCTCTTAATGATCCAATGTTGTCCTAAATGACTGATGGTGATAAATAGAATCCACCTGTGTGTAATCAAGTCTCTGTATAAATGCACCTGCTCTGTGATAGTCTGGGTTCTGTTGAAAGCGCAGAGAGCATCATGAAGACCAAGGAACACACCAGGCAGGTCCGTAATACTGTTGTGGAGAAGTTTAAAGCCGGATTTGGATACAAAAAGATTTCCCAAGCTTTAAACATCCCAAGGAGCACTGTGCAAGCGATCATTTTGAAATGGAAGGAGCATCATACCACTGCAAATCTACCAAGACCTGGCTGTCCCTCTAAACTTTCAGCTCAGACAAGGAGAAGACTGATCAGAGATGCAGCCAAGAGGCCCATGATCACTCTGGATGAACTGCAGAGAACTACAGCTGAGGTGGGAGAGTCTGTCCACAGGACAACAATCAGTCGTACACTGCACAAATCTGGCCTTTATGGAAGAGTGGCAAGAAGAAAGCCATTTCTCAAAGATATCCATAAAAAGTCTCATCTAAAGTTTGCCACAAGCCACCTGGGAGACACACCAAACATGTGGAAGAAGGTGCTCTGGTCCGATGAAACCAAAATCGAACTTTTTGGCCACAATGCAAAACGATATGTTTGGCGTAAAAGCAACACGGCTCATCACCCTCAACACACCATCCCCACTGTCAAACATGGTGGTGGCAGCATCATGGTTTGGGCCTGCTTTTCTTCAGCAGGGACAGGGAAGATGGTTAAAATTGAGGGGAAGATGGATGCAGCCAAATACAGGACCATTCTGGATGAAAACCTGTTGGAGTCTGCAAAAGACCTGAGACTGGGACGGAGATTTATCTTCCAACAAGACAATGATTCCAAACATACAGCAAAATCTACAAAGGAATGGTTCACAAATAAACGTATCCAGGTGTTAGAATGGCCAAGTCAAAGTCCAGACCTGAATCCAATCGAGAATCTGTGGAAAGAGCTGAAAACTGCTGTTCACAAACGCTCTCCATCCAACCTCACTGAGCTTGAGCTGTTTTGCAAGGAAGAATGGGCAAGAATTTCAGTCTCTCGATGTGCAAAACTGATAGAGACATACCCCAAGCGACTTGCAGCTGTAATCGCAGCAAAAGGTGGCTCTACAAAGTATTAACGCAAGGGGGCCGAATAATTTTGCACGCCCCACTTTTCATTTTTTTCTTAGTTAAAAAAGTTTCAAAAATCCAATAGATTTCGTTCCACTTCACAATTGTGTCCCACTTGTTGGTGATTCTTCACAAAAAATTAAAATTTTATATCTTTATGTTTGAAGCCTGAAATGTGGCAAAAGGATGAAAAGTTCAAGGGGGCCGAATACTTTCGCAACGCACTGTATATTAGCCAGATACTGAACCCACGATGCCACCAACGCGTCCGTTGCATCTGCCCATGGGTCCATTGACCGGGCCACAAACCTCAATACCTTCCGATTGAGTCGGGAAGCCAGAAGGTCTACGTCTGGCGTGCCCCATCTTTGGCAGAGGAGCTGGAACACTTCCGGGTGTAAGGACCATTCTCCCTGGTCCAGCATCTGGCGACTCGGGTAGTCCGCCTGCCAATTCTCCGCACCCAGAATGTACACGGCCGACAGTGCCGGTACGCGCCTTTCTGCCCACCTCAGGATGTGAGCGACCTCCGATGCTGCAGCTGAGCTTCTTGTTCCTCCTTGATGATTGACATATGCCACTGCTGTGGCGTTGTCTGACTGGATCCTGACTGGCCGCCCTTGAAGCCTCTGAGACCATCTGAAGAGGCACAGCCTGATCGCCCGAATCTCCAGGACATTGATCGGCAGGCAGGATTCCTCTGGGGTCCAGCGACCTTGCGTCGATAGAACACCCCAGACCCCCCCCCCCCCAACCTGTCCGGCCGGCATCTGTCGTGATCACTATCCAGCACACAGGAAGAAATTACCTCCCAGCTAGCAGAGCCGATGATGACAGCCACCATACCAGAGATCTCCTGACTAGGTGGCTTACCCGGATTTGATAATCCAGAGAGGATTGACATTTGTTACATCTCGAGTGTGATATTGAGCATATGAGACCGGCTCAAAGGAGGCTACCATGAGGCCTATAACTCGCATGCAAAAGCGGAGTGACGATCAACTCTTGGATGTCAGCTGCCGCACTGCAGCCCAAAGGGTCTGCAACTTTTTCACAGGGAGGAATACTTTTGCCTCTGAGGAATCCAGAATCAACCCCAGGTACACTAGGCGTTGTCGGCACCAATACTGACTTTTGCATGTTTAGTATCCAACCACAGTCTCGAAGAGTCTGACAGGTAATGGACACGCTTACCTCTAATTCTAAACTTGAAGGGGACTTCAGAAGAAGGTCGTCCAAGAAGCCTATGATAGCAAAGCCCCGCTGTCTTATGAGTGCCAGAATGGGCGCGAGCACCTTGGTGAATGTCCTGGGTGCCAAAGCCAGGCCAAACGGGAGGGCCACAAACTGATAGTGGTTCTTCCCGATTGCGAATCGCAGAAACCTCTGGTGTCTGGAGTATATGGGAACATGCAGGTATGCATTCTTGATGTCCAAGGAGGCCATAAAGTCCCCCGGATGGAGACAAGTGACAACAGATCGAACCGACTCCATCTGAAATCTTTGTACCTTCACAAAGCAATTGAGGGACCTGAGATCCAAGATTGGACGAACCCCCTTTGGCACAATGAACAGATTCAAGTAAAAACCCTGAACACGTTCCTGTTCTGGAACGACCACCCCGTGTTCCAGCAGACCCTGGACCGCCCCATACAGGGCCTCTTGACGGGTCGGCTGTAGCTGGAGGTTGGAGGGAACGAATCTGTCCGGTGGACAAAAGAGAAATTCTATCTTGTAGCCTGAGGAGATTACTTCACAAACCCACCTGTCGGAGATTAGAGCTGTCCACTGAGTAGTGAATTTGTGAAGACGTCCCCCCCACCCGAGAGCTGGGTGGGGGGCGGACCTTCATGCGGATGTAGATTTGTGCACAGGCTTGTTGGGTTTGCGTAGCCAAGGACAAAAAAAAAAACTTTTGCGTGCAGTAAAGGAGGGTCCTTGCCCCTGGCGTGGTCCCTTACTCTTAGTTTGAGGAAGCAAAGTGCTTTTACCTCCTGTGGCATCCTTGATGTCATCCAGAGTCCCCAAAAAGTCTGTCACCTTTAAAGGGCAGATCCAACAGGGCTTTTTTGGAGGCCTGGTCTGCAGACCAGCCTTTTAGCCAGATCAGGCGGCGTATTGCTACTGCATAAACCAAAGCTTTTGACAGCAGGGGAATAGTATCCATGTCTGACTCGCAGACAAACTTAAGGCCCTGTACCAACTGGTCGGCCAAAGTTCTCATTAGGAGGGGCATACCGCTCCTTTAACCCCTGGAGTAGCAATTTTGCCCATTCAGTAAGTGTCTGAGACACTAAAGGCTACCCGCCAATGCGGGGCGCACCGCTGAGCCTACCACAGAGTATAAGTAGCGAGCGAGTGCTTCAGCTTTCTTATCCACAGGGTCCTTAAAAACAGGAGCCCCTTGTACTGGGATAGTGGTAGCTCTGTTAAGTCTGGACACCGAAGGGTCCACTATAGGGGGGAGAGGTCCATTTCTTCAGAAAACTCTCCTGAAAGGGGTACCGTAAAAAATTATTTGGGGATGTAAAAACACTTAGTGGGTTTTCCCCACTCCTTGTATAAGAGCTTATCAAAATAAGACACACAAGGGAACACCCTAGCAGTGCGGGGAGGTTTACGGAACCCGAAGGGGACAGGAGTCTCTGCTGTTTCAGCAGCATTTTCCATTTTTAGCGTATCCCGCACTGAAGTAATAAGGTCAGATACCAAAGCCTTCTCGCGTATTGACCTGGAGTCATTCTCACTGTCCGCTTGGTCACGGTCTGCAATCTCTGATGCATCAGAACCCGGGTCATGAGCAATAGCTGGACTTGGTTCTGCATCAGAATTATCCCCAGAAGATTGCAGGGGACAGGGGCATTTACTACCCCCTGTATTTCAGTGTGCTGCTTCCACCCGGGCAGCAAAAGCCTCTAGGATTGCCGACATAGCGCCCAGAGATACCTCAGGGGCACCAGCTGCCAATTCAGGTGTTTCAGGGGAAAAAACATCTGGCTCAGACGCCATGCTGACCACGTGCGGACACCCACAAGGAAGATATGAATAGGCCACCCTCCTTGCTGCAGAGATGCTGGGTCTGCCAGAGGACCTCACCACCCTTGGATCGGTACCGCTATGCTGTGTGCTGCGCCTGTGATGCTATCCCACCGCTGCTGTGTCCGTCTGATAGTTTTATCAGCGTTTCCTGTGTCATTTTCGCGGCAGTGAAAAGGATCCTAGAGGCCGGACACTATAGCAAAATGGCCACCAAGCGGCTGTATGGAACAATGTGGGCTCCAAGAAAATGGCCACGAGGGGCGGTATTTACCTACAGCCTGAATCCACAGAAACATGGTCGCCGACAGTCGAGGCCAAAGCGGTGTGAACCACAAGAAAATGGCACAGAGTGGTGATATCTAGCTCTAGGCGCAAAACTACAAGAAAATGGCCGCCGGACAGTCACTAGAGGCCGAAACAGGCATGAACCACCGCAAAATGGCTGTCGACAGCATGGAGGGGGAAGAAGCACACAGGTAAGCAGAAATTACATTTTTTTAAATGCATAGTTACAGCCAGCCCCGCACCAGATGGAACCCCTTAGGTGACCCCCAGCAACCTTAGCTCAGAGCCCAGGGAGGAGGGAAGGCAGGGAGAGAAGACAGAAAGGGGCCACAACCACTTACTTGATCTCTCCAGGAATCTCCAGCCAAGTCACCCTGCCGAAGCAGGGGAGCTACTTACCTATCCTGCATGTCTCATGCTGGAAGACATTCCAAAACAGATCATCATCAACGCACGGAAGGTGACTGTCGGCCAGGCATGCTGTGATTGGACCCTGAGGAGCGATCATATGTATGCTCCGGAGCGCGACACTCACCGGACAGGCTGCAGCGACTCGGCCGTAAGGTCAGCCGAAGCTGAGCGGTCCGATGCAAGCCTTGGAGCGTAAGCTCAACGGTCAGGCTACTGCGACTCGGCCATAAGGTCAGCCGAAGCTGAGCGGTCCGATGCAGGCCCTGGAGTGTAAGCTCACTGGCCACCCATAGGGCGACGGGTATGTCGTGGAAAACCCAGCGCGAAGCTGGGGTCGGCACACGCTCGATGGCCGAAACTGGGGGGACTACAAGGATCGAGGATCCAGCCTGTCACCCAGTCGGCAGTTGATCGAAGATCGCAGGAAACAAAAAAAAAAAACAAAATGTAGAAAAAAAATATTTTTTCCCCTGGACCAACATGGGCCTGAAGGGAGCCATGTCCTACTCCTTCCTAGACAGAAAAAACTGATCTGCGAGATGCAGACTGAGGGGATATACCCAGAGGGTCCGCCCCCTGGGCGGTACTGTAGAAGGTGTGATGCAACACTTTTTACAAGTTTTCTGCCTAGTCACGCCTAATTAACGGATAATACCCACTTTGTCAATAGAGAAGCTGCGTCGGTCCATGAACGAAAGAGCAATATATTTTTTCCTTTTTGCTATAATAAAAACATCCCCAATTTAAAAAAAAATAAAAAAATCTTCATCAGTTTAGGCCAATATATAGTCTTCTGCACATTTTTTTGTAAAAAAAATAAAATAAAAAAAATCGCAATAAGTGTATATTGATTGTTTGCACAAAAGTTATAGCATCTACAAACTATGGGAAAGATTTGGCATTTTAATCATTTTACTAGTAATGGCGGCGACGGACAGATCTGACACTTGACACATTTTTGGGACCATTGACATTTATAAATATGCACAGATTACTGTGTGAATATCACTGGTAGGGAAGAGGTTAACACTAGGGGGTAACTGTATGGGGATAGGACTAACTGGGGGAGGATATATTGTTGTTCCTACTTCGTACCCAGCGATGCCATTCTGCCGCAGTATATACACGTGAGCCGGTTAATGTACACTTCAGATTTTTATTTTTACCAAAGACATGTAGAAGAATACAGTTTGGCCTAAACTTATGACGAAATTTGATTTTATTGGATATTTTTGATAAGTAGAAAATTAAGTTTATAGTGAAAAAAAACCCCAGTGGTGATCAAACACCACCAAAACAAAGCTCTATTGTTGTGAAAAAAACAAAAAAAACAATGATAAAACAAAATGATATAACATTTCATTGCAGTTATGGTAGCGCAGTGGTGAATAGCAAAAAATGCTCTGGTCATGAAGGGGGTAGATCCTTCCAGAGGTCAAGTGGTTAATGTGAGATGTGCTAGCTTTTAACCTGTTTCCGACCAGCCGCTGTCGTTATACAGCGGCAGGTTGGCAGGGCTGCACAAACCACCCTAGGTGTACGCCGCAATGTTCGCCGGCCACCTGCGATTGCCCCACAGAGCCAGAAAACGGATCTGTCAATGTAAACAGATCGGTCCCCGTTCTGACAGGGGAGGAGAAAGATCTGCTGTTCCTAGTAATCAGGAACAGCAATCTCACTACTCCTCCAGTCAGTCTCATCCCCCCAGTTAGAAGACCCTCCCAGGGAACACATTTAACCCCTTGATCGCCCCCTAGTAGTAACCCCTGCCAGTGACATTTACACAGTAATCAGTGCATTTTTATAGCACTGATCGCTGTATAAATGTCAATGGTCCCCAAAAAAAAAAAAAGTGTCAGTGTGTCCGATCTGTCCGGCACAATGTTGCAGTCCCACTAAAAATCACTGATCACCGCCATTACTAGTAGAATTTTATTTTTTTAAATAAAAAATGCAATATATCCCCTATTTTGAAGACGCCAAAACTTTTGCGCAAACCAATCAATGTTTACTAAAATATGTACATACATAATTGGCCTAAACTGAGGAAGAATTTTTTTTTGTGAATTATAGCAAAAAGGAAAAAGGTGAACTACCAAAAAACAAAAAAAAAAACACTATGTACAACGTCGCATGACCGCACAATTGTCAGTTAAAGCAACGCAGTGCCGTATAAAAAAAAATGGCCCGATCAGGAAGTGGGTAAATCCTTCCAGGGCTGAAGTGGTTAAAACAGGAAAAGCATATTGATTGCATCATAGATCTAGTGATAGTATGAGACTCAAAAAAAGAGCAACAGGATGGCAGAAATGGAAAGGTTTTGGATACTTCTACTTCTTCCTCTACTCTTTTCACAGCGCACATCCAGAGCCCTTAATCAGAGTTATCAGCAAGTGACTTTTCATGATAGGAATAAAAAGTTACAAAAGCCTCATATACACGGGCCAAATAGCCTCCAAATCAACAGAAACTGAACATTCAACCCGTGTGTATACCAGCCTGTCGAATGGGCATGCTGGAAAACCGGCATCTGATTAGCACACTAGTAAGAAAGCCACTTGGCTCACTCACAGACTAACTGCAGAGCAGCAAGGTACTCTAAAAACAGTATACAGTGAGAGAATATCCACAAATGTAAACCAAACTACAGAGCAGGAGGTGTTTAGTTATCACGCAAGCCTAGATTACCATAGGCCACTTAACAAAATTGACAGCCAAAAGACATTACCAACAAGGGTTATCCCCAGACCCAATGCAGTGCAGTGGTTAATGGCTGTTACTTGGTCACTATAGGCTGCAGGACAAAACAGTATGCAGTGAGAATTTAGCAAAAAGGGGTGCTCACAAGAAGCAGGAAAGTTATTGGTCCAGCATGACAGTCACTGTAGGCCAACCAAAAGTACAAACAGTAGCCAGTGACACATTAACTACAGGGGTGATTAAAAAAAAACACTGCAGAACAGAAGGGGTGAATGGCCATCTATGACAAGGTCACCTCAGGCTGCTATTAACAAAACAAAGATTAACCACAAGGGATACCCCACAGCTCACTGCATAGTGGTGGTCATGCTAGGTCACCATAGACCGCTGTACAAACAGTATACAGTGAAACATTACCGACAAGGGGCACTCAGACCACTGAAGCAGGAGGGGTTAATGGTGGTCTGATTAGATCACCATAGGCCAGTGATGGTGAACCTTGGCACAACAGATGTTTTGGAACTACATTTTCCATGATGCTCATGCACTCTGCAGTGTAGTTGAGCATCATGGGAAATGTAGTTCCAAAACATCTGGGGTACCAAGATCCGCCATCACTGCCTCAGGCTGTCATACAAATATATAACAAGACATTACCAATCAGGGGTAACTCGCAGCGCCCTGCAGGGCAGGAGTCTAAGGCACCACAGCCTGCTATACTTTAAGTGCACAAAGATGTTGCCAACCCAGGATCAGGACTGAGAAAATCAGGGCCAATATGGGGAGAGACAATCCCCCCTAACTGTTGGCCAATTGGCAGCCAATGGGACACCCTGGCCCATCCCCTTTAGATGTGCATCGATGGTGTCCCTAGAGGGGTACTCACAACAGCCTCTGCAGGGTAAGAAAGGCCATCAGTGCTAGGCACACTTAACAGCTGAAGTCCAGGTACCATAGTTGGATTGCTTTTTGTATACTGGCTGGAGCAAAGTTGAGCTGGTCTTCTGTATTCCAGGACTAGAAGAAAAATCGAGTGCGCATGCTCAAACGTACAAGACAGAAAAGTACATTTTGCTGTGGTGGCCAAGTAGAAACTTGGAAGTTACTGCCTGGTAAAAAAAAAAAAAAAAAAGGCAGCGATAAACATTTTACCAAACCAGCGTCCTACCAACGGCTGCAACACAAGTGTCGCAGCCAGCGCACTATTAGACCCCAGGGGATTGGAACACAGCACACTGGGCCCAAGGGAAGGGCTGTAGCTGGGACTTGTCCTCCTTGATGGGCCTACCACTGAAGAGCTTCAGCAAATGCAGACTATTGTCCCAGACCTGTAAATCACCCTGTGGCTAGCACTACAATGCATCATATGCCATGGTGAGCACCCACGCAGTATTCAGTGCCCAAAGCAACATTACAAGCCCTCATTCAGGCAGGGTCTGGTATCCCAAGGCTTAGTCATTCAAACTAGAAAGGTGCAGTAGGAAGCCATAGTGGCTCTAGAGCAGCTAGCTTGATGGTCATGAAGAAAAATTTCCCTCGAGAGGGATGGATGTTCCATCACTAGAAAACCCAAAAAACTGATGCTAGATGAGTGGGAGGGGTTAAATAGAGGATGTCCCTGCAGCTTTTATTTTGCCAGTATTCAATCACCTGATGGAAGCTTCATACAACTCTAGTTTAAAGCATTTCATCTTTCCATCCATTAAATATTCTGCCCTTGTCGTTTTAACTTTGGATAGTAAAACTTTTTTTTTTTCTACTAGTAAATACAGCCCACTTGCGATTACTTGTCTGAAAAAAAGCCTAGGCTTATGACATGCACCTCTCTCTCGTGAGCATTTGCCAGGAAGGGAGGGGGGATGAGTCATAAGAGCCAATGAGAGCTGCAGAGCTGGAGGTGTGCCTCTGTCTGTAAATCCAGGAAGTGAACAGGCAGCAGCTTCAGCTGCCCCAGTTAAAATTATTGCAGCCAGACTCATGGAGGGAGAATTCTGGAGCATTATTGGCAAGTACAGAATCACATTATATATAAAATATGCAAAGTGGTTGAAGGGAAGCTTCAGAATGGCAAAGATGTTATTACAAATTATGTGAATAGACTGCTGTTTATCCTTAAGAGCCTGTTGTCCTGTAAAACCCAGTATTCTGGCAACAGCGTTTGGCTAATACCAAATAATAATGCAAGGATTTATTTTCTCTAGCAACATACTTTTCTTCAAATTTATGAGCAGCCCAAGTTTTCCCATCAACATGGTTATTACAGGGGTTTGGGACAATACATTAGTTGGGGTGCTTACAAAAGTCAATGTGTTCATATGGTTTAAACCCTTACTGATCTGAAGAGCAAGCCTGCAGCTGGTGAATTCTGAACTCCCATACTTGTTTCAGGTAAACCTCACAGTTTTAAGCCATATCCAGCTTTTCCACATGATCAGAGCTTGGGATTAAAAGGTTAATATATTAAAATAGATTGGTATCACACAGAACATTTTTGCATTTAGTAAAATGTTGTTCAGAGGAAACATTGAGACTGCTATAGCAGTTTAATTTCCGTGTTGACTGTTTTGCACAACAAAAATCTTAAGAGACCATAAACAGTATAACCCTACTGGAAAGGACTAGTCACCAGAATTGCCTGCTGTCCTCCCGCAGCCAATCTTTCCCCATGCCTTCTTCTGTACTGTGTCTGGAGGTAGCCATCAGCAGGGCTTTGCCGCCTCCTGTCAGAGGCACGAGCAGGGAAAACCTAGCAGTACAATAGTGATTTTACCACTACTCACTTCAAATCCCCTGAAATTTAGCAATCAGAAGCAGCAGTGCCTTAGATATCCAACTGCAGCTTTACAGTTATGAGATTGTAGACACAGGAGTGTCTAGGCACACCAACATACCAGAAAGGAATTCAAGACAAAAAAAGTACATTATTCAGGATAACGCTCACCTCATCTTTTGCACCATGGTAAAACCATATTTAGGGTGTAACAGTTTAAATGGGACCTCCCATCCGAAAACCACACGCCTCGTGACAGCACGTGTGTTCTCTCTTCAAAAGTGACAGCTGCTGCAGAAATCTGTGTGGCTTTGCAGGTCCTTCACAGAGATCTGGATGGTAGTCCACGGTGACTTCCTCCAGCTCTGCAACTGAAAGCCTGTAACTCAGTACAGAGAGCTGAAGGAGAGTCAGCACTATGCTCACAATCCACCATTTGTGGGTGCAATACTTTGCAGGCTTGTGTGTAAAAATTGAACATTTTCCCAGAGAGAGAAAAAAAAAAAAGACAAATGCACATATTTTTAGGTGAACTTCGCCTTTAAAGGCAAATTTCTGGATGTTACATGGCTTCTCCCCCCCCCCCCCCCTTAACTTCAGGCCCACTTTGTTAGGTTTGTAAACGGTCCCCCATGGTTTAAAAGCGCAGGTTCCCAAATCAATGTGCTGATATATTTCACAGTTATAACAATTTCTGACATACTTTCAATTGCAACCCCTACCTGAAAGTGCTAGTTACCAGTCTCTGGTTTGAATCAGACCCAAAAAAGTATGCATCTATTCATGTAGAACATCTGACTTTTTTTTAGGGGAGTGATCCAAGTGTTAAGACTAGATCTATCTGTGCTCTGCAGGGGGTGGTAAAAAATGAATACCAAGGGAAATTTAGGTACTTCACCAATTTAAAAATGTACCCAAAAAAAGGTAGCACCAGTTTCAGATAATTTTTATAAGCCAAACTAACCTAAGCAAAGGTATCAGAAATGTTACAAGCAGGTTTTCAGGATCCTGTCATATTGTGCTACAAGGAGATGCAAGGGCTTGCATGAATAAGATTGCAGAGAGAAAAGTGATGGGAGGAGATTCCTGATATCTGGAGAATTTTTAATATTTGGGGTACCTTCACCGAATAATAAAAGCACAATTAACCCAAGGCTAATTTTGCCAAGAGTGTACCTTAACCGATTCCTGTACATATACGTCGGCAGAATGGCACGGTTGGGCAGAGTAAAATAAAACATTTATAATAAAAATGCCATAAAACTACCCCTATTTTGTAGACACTATTAGCTTTTGCGCAAACCAAAATATGCTTAGAGATTTTTCTTACCAAAAAATATGTAGAAGAATACGTATCGGCCTGAACTGCAAACTTTTTATAGATTTTTTGGGGATATTTATTATAGCAAAAGGTTAATATTGAACTTTTCTCAAAAGTGTCGCTCTATTTTTTTTATAGCGCAAAAAATAAAAACCGCAGAGGTGAACAAATACCACCAAAAGAAAGCTCTATTTGTGGGAAAAAAAGGACGTAAATTTTGTTTGGGAGCCACGTCGCACGACCGCGCAATTGCTAGTAAAAGCGGCGCAGTGCAAAAAGTGCTCTGGTCTTTGGCCAGCCAAATGGTCTGGGGCTTAAGTGGTTAAAGTGTGTGTGGGCAAAAAAAACAGTACATCTTTCAAACACATGCATATTTCCTGATGTTTGACTCCATTAGAAAGGCTGGTACAGAAAAATACCCAATGATCTGCCAGAAATCCAATGTGTTTCAAAATTCTTGTTTGGGATGACAACACCTTGCCTTTGATGTGCTAAAATCCAGAGCAGCATCGCCGACACTGGCTGTTGAACAAAACGTCATCTTCCACCCCTCTGTTCCTCATGTGTATATGGATTTCTTTCTCAACAAAACAAGGCTGTTGCATTGACTCCCGAGAGCCTGTACACACTGTATATAGGAAATTAGTTTGTGGAAGATGTAGTTCTGGGGTGTGCCTGTTAATAGGGATCAAGCTCATAGAAAGCCTTGTGATGACATTACAGGGAGGAGTAAAGGAAGTTTCTTGCTCCAGATAAAAAAAAAAATATGACATGCTTTCGTGAAAGGTTAGGAGAGTAAATATGGGTAATGCCTGAAACAATGAAAATACATGTGACTAAATAAGGAGACACCATGACAAGGAGTAAACTCATGTCAAACTGCTTTATTACATCTTAAATAACAGTACATTTTAATATAGTATCTATCTTGCATCCAGCGTTCTTGTAGTACACGGACTTTAAAATTAAATACAAAAGGTGAAAGGGAGTAGGGGGTGCAGAGAGCTCTACAGAGTAATTTATGCAAGAAGTGGGCGGGGCATCTCGTTCTCTGCCAGTTCCCGGCCTAACGCACAATTACAGCACTTTTTGTACAGAAAAAATAAAAAAATAAAAATAAAAAGCGTCTACGTCTAAGGTTGAGTAACGTTCATATACAATTAGGAAGAAGCTAATAAAATTGTCCGCTTCTCTCAATACAAAGACCTGCGGAACAGAGGGGTCAGTTCCTGTGTATCAGTGTACAGGTCTCTGCAGAAAAGTCAAGAGGCAATGCTTAATTCAAAGAGAAAAAAACCTGGGGGATAAAAATAAAAAAATTAGCAAGGGGAAGCTATTCCTGGAAGAACAAAAATCAGATGCAAGATCCTCTTTCTACAAGAACAGGCTGAGAAGCATCAACTTAAACCAGGGTAAAAGTTTAATTTCACATTTCCCAACCCTTCCTGAAAAATCGATTTTTTTGTTTTTGTATGCAATCGTTTGAACAGGATGTTTTTTTTTTGTTAAAAAAAGTGAAATTGAGCTACTCTTCGAAGTGCTCATTTTTTGCACTGAACTTTTTTTTTCGAAAACGTATACAGAGAGTAGCTGTGATTATAAAAAAAAAATTGAGCACAACCGCAATTGTCATTTCATTTTTTTTCTGTTTAAACAGGTTATTTTTCATTAAAAGGAAAAAAAATAAACAAAAACATCTAATGACTCTCTATTTGCACATTATTAAGCAACTCTACAGCATGCAATCTTAAGAGGAAAACCCATCCCTATGGCAAACACCCCCCACCCTCCCCACCGCCAACATAAGAATAAAAGCTTTCATTAAGTTTTAACTTAGAAAGTTCAAGATCATTATTTTCAAAAACATTAATTTGTACATCATTTCATACACATCTGACCGTATATCCAAAGAGTACAGACATGTACTTCTGTCCACGGCTGCTCCTAATCTATCTATATGGGACGAGGGTAGTGTTCTTGCAAGATACCCTTTTTTGTTTTTCTTAAATTGTTAATAGTTTCCCAGTGTTAACTGAACCTACAAGGGAATTTGAGTTTTAATGGTTCAGGCCTACATGAATAAAGGATGACATGGGTTGAGCAATGAAGGACAAAAATTATATATATCTATATATATATATATATATATATATATATATATATATATATAATCCTAACTGGCAACAGTATACAACACCAACAAGTAAACTAGATCCCCATCTAGCAGTAAATAGCACTCAAATAGGAGCTTGCTGTACCAACTGGTATAGGTGTGTATAGGATATGAATGTCGCCAGTTTTGCCCTGGAAAAAAAAAAAAAAAAGGTCTTCGTCCCAAAGAAACAAGTTATCTATGGGTTACCCTCAATAGCAAAGGCTGAACTGGACATTTCTCTACAATCTAGCATGCTCTTGATCCCTGAAGGAGTTCTAATATTGTGGTGTGTATTTGTTGTGTGTGCAGGAAGAGAAGGTGGCGTGGTGTAGATGCATTCATAGAGATCAGAAGACAGTTCACTGGCATCGGTGGTATAAAGAACTGTACATGGTTTAACAAAGTCCTTCCAACGCTCCCAAGTGGCATCTGTTGCATTGCTTCCCCAACAGCCATAACTCTCAGATAATAAAGGTAACTGAAAGGCACTCCAGGCATTGGGTTACTACATTTCCCCTGAGCAGTTGGTGCTCAAAAGTAACTCAATTACTGGAGCAACCTAGTGAGGCATTGACTTATTCCTCATTACTATAGGATGGCCATTACATGGAGGGCTTGTGGATGGCGAATACGCTTCTTTAATGTTCATATGGTTCTGTATCTGCAACAGATTCACAAGATAAGACAGGGACAGTTTATAGCATTAAAAGGCCCTGAAACACAGGTCTATCACATCCCACCTTCATTTAAATGGACCATAGAGGGGGGTAAAGAGAAAAAAAAAAAAAAAAAAAAGTTAACTGTTCTGATTTTTTTTTTTTTTTTTTTACAATCTCCGTTCTGCTGCAGTTTTTACAGCAACTACCATCAACATCCAACTTAAAAGAAAAAAAAACAGACACTGTTCTAGAACCTTCAGGCAACAATCATAAAATGGACTTTATCAATACAGCTATTTCTTGGTTATAACGTACTGCGCATAGTGTTTTGTATCATTACTTCAAGACAAATGAAGGTGACGAAAGGGTTGAAGAAATAGGAACAAAACAAAAAACTAAATGGTCCCAAAAGGAATGCACAATTCTTGGTTTCAGAACCACAAATCAATTCTTCCTATAGCAAATAATTGTGCTCTTGGTTTCAGAAAAAAAAAAAAAAAAAAAAAAAGGAGAGGTTCTGCCCTTTGATGTATGGGAGTAGGGATAAGTGGGTGTCCACGTTAGTATGGTTGGATCGGATATGCTATGATTTAATTTCGAAGGTTGGAATGCTCTTCCAGTCATGGAGAAGTCCGCTGGGTATCTAGAGGAAGGTAAAAAAAAAAAAAAAAAAAACTTAAAAAATGGAAGCCAAAATTGCTTCTAGTTTTATTTACAAGTTTAAAAAAGTTTTATCCAAGTACAATATTTAACAGAAGCCATTTGCAAAGTCTGTTGGGAGTTCTAATCTAGCATTTACTTGGGCTTTAGCAGACCAAAGCCAGAAGGGAGAAGGGCCGATCCTACCTCTTTACTTATAATTAAATTGTGGGTTTTCTTACAGCCATCTTCTTACAACATATACTTTACTAAACAAAAAATAGGATTTTTTACTCACCGTAAAATCCCTGAGTCCACAGCCGACACAGCTTCTCTATTGACAAAGTGGGTATTATCCGTTAATAAGGAGTGACTAGGCAGAAAACTTGTAAAAAAAGTGTCGCATCACACCTACAGTACCGACCAGGGGGCGAACCCCCTCTGGGTATATCCCCTCAGTCTGCATCTCGCAGATCAGTTCGTCAAAAAGCAGTACAAACTTAAAAAGGAGGGGTGGGTGCTGTGTCAGTCCATGGACTCAGAGAAAAGGATTTTACGGTGAGTAAAAAATCCTATTTACTCTTTCGTCCATGGACCGACACAGCTTCACTATTGACAAAGTGGGACGTCCCAAAGCAGTCAGAGAAAAAAACGAGGGGTAACAGCATAAAAATAAACTTCACCCCAAACACAAAACAGCACTCCAACGGAGGAGTTGCAACTCTAAACAGCCACCTGCAAAACTTTGCGGCCGAAAAAAGCATCTGAAGATGCACCTACATCAACCTTGTAGAATTTTGTGAAAGTGTGAGCGGCCGACCAAGTCGCCGCTTTACATAATTGGGAAACAGACGCTTGATGTCGGAAAACCCAAGAGGCACCCATTGCCCTGGTCGAATGCGCCGTGACCGGGAAGGGGGGCGCTTGACCCTTTAAGGCGTAAGCCTGGATTACTATCTGTCGGATCCACCTAGAGATGGTGGCCGACGAGACTGCTTGGCCCTTCTTGGGACCAGCCATCGAAACAAACAGCGAGTGACTTCCGGAACAGGGAAGTAGCAGATAGGTATACTCTCAAAGCTCGGACAACTTCCAAGGAATGCAACGCCGACTCCTTAGGATTCGACAGATTAGGACACAAGGATAGAAAGCCGAAACGACTTTCGGAAGAAAGGAAGGCTGCGGCCGCAGCACCACCTTATCCTTGTGGAAAATCAAATAGGGAGCCTTACAGGACAAGGCTGCCAGCTCAGAGACTCGTCTGATGTAACAGCCACCAAAAAGACCACTTTCTGAGAAAGTGTCAACAGGGGAATCTCTCTAATATTCTCAAAAGGTGCCTTCTGAAGCACCGAGAGGACCAGGTTCAAGTCCCACGGAGGTAGCGGGGGACGGACCGGAGGGGCCACATGTCGAACCCCCTGCACAAATGTACGAGAGAGTGAGTCACCACTCAAGGGGTCGCTGAATAAAGACAGCCAGGGCAGATATCTGTCCCTTAATCATACCTAGGGCAAGCCTTTGGTCCACCCCATGCTGTAAAAACAGCAGGATTCTGGAAACCAAATAAGTATGCAGATGCCATTTCATCACACATGGAGATGTAGGCCTTCCAAGTGCGGTGATAAACCTTCCTAGAGGACGGTTTCCGAGCACTTCTCATAGTAGAGATTACTGAATCTGACAGGCCCCGGTCTCTCAGTACCTGGTTCTCAACAGCCATGCCGTTAAAGCCAGTGACTAAAGCAGGATGGAGTATGGGGGACCTTGCGATAGCAGGTCCTTCCGTAGTGGTAGGCGCCAGGGGACGTCTGCTACCAGGCGTACTAGATCGGCGTACCAAGGACGCTGAGGCCAATCTGGAGCAATTCGGATCATTGGAATTCCCTCTGCCTCCACTCTGCGGAGCAGAAGAGGAAGAAGCCTTAAGGGAGGGAAGGCATAGATTAGCCGATAGTGACCCCACGATGCCACCAACGCGTCCGTTGCGTCTGCCCATGGGTCTCTTGACCGGGCCACAAACCTCAATACCTTCCGATTGAGTCGGGAAGCCAGATCTACGTCTGGTGTGCCCCATCTTTGGCAGAGGAGTTGGAACACCTCCGGGGTTCAGGACCATTCTCCCTGGTCCAGCATCTAGCGCAGTGATGGCGAACCTTGGCACCCCAGATGTTTTGGAACTACATTTCCCATGATGCTCATGCACTCTGCAGTGTAGTTGAGCATCATGGGAAATGTAGTTCCAAAACATCTGGGGTGCCAAGGATCGCCATCACTGATCTAGCGGCTCAGGTAGTCTGCCTGCCAGTTTTCCACACCCGGAATGTACACGGCCGATAGTGCCGGTACGCTCCTCTCTGCCCACTTCAGGATGCGAGCAACCTCTGATGCTGCAGCTGAGCTTCTTGTTCCTCCTTGATGATTGACATATGCCACTGCTGTGGCATTGTCTGACTGGATCCTGACTGGACGCCCTTGCAGCCTCTGAGACCATTTGAAGAGGCACAGCCTGATCGCCCGGATTTCCAGGACATTGATCGGCAGGAGGGCTTCCTCTGGGGTCCAGCGACCTTGCGCCGACTGAACACCCCAGACTCCCCCCAACCTGCAAGGCTGGCGTCCGTCGTGATCACTATCCTGTAAACTGGAAGAAATTACTTCCCGGCCAGAAGAGCCGGTGCTGTCAGCCACCATACCAGGGATCTCCAGACTAGGTGGCTCACTCGGATTTGATAATCCAGAGTGATGGACATCTGTTCCATCTGGACAGAACTTCCTTCTGTAACGCTCGAGTGGGGTATTGAGCATATGGGACCACCTCAAAAGGAGGCTACCATGAGGCCCAACACTCGCATGCAAAAACGGAGCAACGACCAATTCCTGGAAGTCAGCTGCCGTACTGCAACTTCTTCACAGGGAGGAATACCTTTGCCTCTGAGGAATCCAGAATCAACCCCAGGTACACTAGGCGTTGAGTGGGCACCAATACTGACTTTTGCGTGTTTAGTATCCAACCACAGTCTCGAAGAGTCTGACAGGTAATGGACACGGTTACCTCTAATTCTGAGCTTGAAGGGGCCTTCAGTAGAAGGTCGTCCAAGTAGCCCATGATGGCGATACCCCGCTGTCTTAGAAGTGCCAGGATCGGAGCGAGCACCTTGGTGAACATCCTGGGTGCTGAGGCAGGGCCAAACGGGAGGGCCACAAACTGGTGGTGGTTCTTCCCGATAGCAAATCGCAGAAACCTCTGGTGTGCGTCAGAATCTGGGCCATGAGCCGTAGCTGGACCTGGTTCTGTCTCAGAAATATCCCCAGAAGATTGCAGGGGACGGGGGCGTTTACTACCCCCTGTATTCCCGTGTGCTGCTTCCACCCTGGCAGCAAACGCCTCTAGGATTGCCGACATAGCGTCCATAGACACCTCAGTGGCACCAGCTGCTAAATCTGGGGTTTCAGGGGAGAAGACATCTGGCTCAGATGCCATGCTGACCACACGCTGACACCCACAGGGCTCCAGGCAAGATATCAATAGGCCACCCTCCTGCACTGCAGAGATGCTGGGTCACCCAGAGGACTCACCACCCTGGACTGGTACCGCTATGCTGCCGTGTGCTGCGCATGTGATGCTGTCCCACCGCTGCTGTGTCAGTCTGCTTCTTCTATCAGCGCTTCCTGTGTGAATTTTTTGCGCCAGTGTAATGCACCCTAGAGGCCGGAGACTCTCGCAAAATGGCCGCAAAAACGTCTGTATGGAAGATGTGGGCTCTAAGAAAATGACCGCTGAGCCGACGATAGAGGCCGAAGCAGCCATAGACCACAAAAATATGGCCGCCGAACGGCAATATATACATACAGCGTGGATCATTACAAACATGGGCGCAGATCAGTCGATAGAGGCCAGTGGGTGTGGAACTACAAGAAAATGGTGCCGAAACCACAGGAAGATGGCCGCCGGGCAGTCACTAGAGGCCGAACCTGGCATGGACCACCGCAAAATGGTCGCCGACAGCATGGAGGAGGAAGCAGCACATACAGGTAAGCAGAAATGACATTTCTTTTAAATGTTAGTTACAGCCAGCCCCCGCTCCAGTGGAACCCCCTAGGTGACCCCCAGCACCCTTAGCTAGAAGCCCAGGGAGGAGGGAAGGGCAAGGAGAGAGGGAAGCAAGGGGCCACAATCACTTGGTCTCTCCAGGAATGTCCAGCCAAATCACCCAGTCGAGGCAGGGGAGTTTACTTGCCTATCCTGCATGCATCATGCTGGAAGACATTCCAAACAGATCATCGTCCACGCACGGAAGGTGACTGTTGGCCAGGCTAGCTGTGATTGGACCCAAGGGAACGATCATATGTATGCCCTGGAGCACGACGCTCCCCGGACAGGCTGCTGCGACTCGGCCGTAAGTTCAGCCGAAGCTGAGCGGTCCGATGCAGGCCCTGGAGCGTAGGCTCACCGGCCACCCGTGGAGCGACGGGTATGTCGTGGGAAACCCAGCGCATAGCTAGGGTCGGCACACGCTCGATGGCTGAAACTGGGGGAGACTACAAGGATCGAGGATCCAGCCTGTCACCCAGTCGGCAATTGATCGAAGATCGCAGGAAACAAAAAAAAAAATGTAGCAAAATAAATATATTTTTCCCCCGGACCAATGGGCCCGAAGGGAGCCATGACCTACTCCTTGCTAGACATAAAAAAACTGGATCTGCGAGATGCAGACTGCGGTGATATACCCAGAGGGTCCGCCCCCTGGGCGGTACTGTAGAAGGTGTGATTCAACACTTTTTACAAGTTTTCTGCCTAGTCACTCCTAATTAACGGATAATACCCACTTTGTCAATAGAGAAGCCGTGTCGGTCCATGGACGAAAGAGTAATAGGATTTTTGTACTCACCGTAAAATCCTTTTCTCTGTAGTTCGTGGACAGACACAGCAGCATATTCTTGACAGTAGGGTATTAGCCTTCTACTAACAGGAGAGGACTAGGCAGAAACATGTTAAAGTGTTAAAACAGCATTAAACAGTACAGTCCCTCTAGGTACAACCCGTCTCGCTGCATCCAGCAGCTCAGTTTGTCAAAAAGCAGTACAAACATAAAAAGGAGGGGCGGGTGCTGTGTCTGTCCATGAACTACAGAGAAAAGGATTTTACGGTGAGTGCAAAAATCCTATTTTCTCTTGTGTTCATGGACGGACACAGCAGCATATTCTTGACAGTAGGGACATCCCCAAGCAGTGTCAAAAAAACGAGGGATGGGAACAGCAAAAAAAACAAAAAAAAAACTTCACCCCAAACATAACCAGAGCTTTTCAACTGAGCAGTTGCAACCTTAAACAGCCACCTGCAAAACCTTGCGGCCGAAGCAAGCATCCGAGGATGCACTCACATAAACCTTGTAAAATTTTGTGAAGGTGTGAACGGATGACCAGGTCGCCGCCTTACACACCTGGGAGACAGACGCTTGATGTCGAAAAAGCCTAAGAGTCACCAATTGCCCTGGTTGAATGCGCCGTGACAGGAAAGGGAGGCGCCCGCCCTTGTAGGGCATAATCCTGAATCACGATCTGTCTGATCCACCTCGAGATGGTGGCCGACGAGACCGCCAGACCCTTCTTAGGACCAGCCACCGAAAACAAACAGTGAGTCCGACCTCCGGAATGGAGCGGTAGCAGACAGGTACACCTGCAGAGCTTGGACAACGTCCAAGAAATGCAGCGCAGCCTCCTTCGGATGCAACGGTCGAGGACACAAGGACGGGGGGGGGGGGTACAATGTACTCATTGAGATGAAAAGCCGAAACGACCTTAGGGAGAAAGCGAAGCACTGCCTTATCCTTGGAGTATCAGATAAGGGGCCTTGCAAGAACAGGCCGCCAGCTCAGAAACCCGTCTGACTGACGTAATAGCCACCAAAAAGGCTACTTTCTGAAAGAGCCTCAATAAGGTAATCTCCCTAATGTTTTCAAACGGCGGTTTCTGAAGTACTGAGAGGACCAGATTCAAATCCCACTGAGGTAGCGGTGGCCGAACCGGAGGGGCCACATGCCGAACCCCTTGTACAAACGTACTCACCAGTGAGTGAGCCGCCAAGGGCCTTTGAAAGAAGACAGCCAAGGCTGAAATATGTCCCTTAAATCGTACTTAAGGCAAGCTTTTGGTCCACACCACGCTGTAAAAACAGCAGGATACTGGAAACCGAGTATGCGCGCGGACGTCACTTCAGCTCCTCACAGAGATGCAAGCCTTCCACGTACGATTAATCTTCCGGGAGGAAGACTTCCGTGCCCTCAGCATGGTAGAAATAACCGAGTCCGACAGGTCTTGGTCCCTCAACACCTGGCTTTCAATAGCCATGCCGTTCAAGCCAGATGAAGTATGGGACCTTGCGACAGAATGTCTTCTCGCATCGGTAGTTGCCAAGGAACATCCTCCAACAGACGTACTAGGTCGGCGTACCAGGGATGCCAAGGCCAATCTGGAGCAATCAGGATCACCGAGATCCCCTTGGTCTCCACTCTGCGAAGTAGACGAGGGAGAAGCTTTAGTGGGGGAAAGGCATAAAGCAGCCAATAATGTCCCTACGGAGCCACCAATGCGTCTGTCGCATCTGTCCAGGGATCCTTGGACCTGGCCACAAACCTCAACACCTTCCGATTGAGTCGAGAAGCCAGGAGATCCACGCCTGGCATGCCCCATCTTTTGCAAACGAGTTGAAACACATCCGGGTGTAGCGACCATTCTCCTTGGTTCAGCATCTGGCGACTTAGGTAGTCCACTTGCCAGTTTTCTACGCCCGGAACGTAAACGGCCGATAGCGCCGGCACGCTCCGTTCTGCCCATCGCAGAATGTGAGCGACCTCAGAGGCTGCAGCCGAGCTCCTTGTCCCCCCCTGATGGTTGACATACGCCACCGTCGTGGCGTTGTCCGACTGGACGCCCCTGAAGTCTGAGACCACGTGGCGAGGCAATGCCTGATCGCCCGAAGTTCCAACACATTGATTGGTAGACGGGACTCGTCCAGCGACCCCTGTGCCAACTGGACACCCCAAACTCCCCCCCAACCGGTCAGGCTGGCGTCCGTCGTGATCACCGTTCAGTGAAGGGGAAGAAACGACTTTTCGGACCGAAGGGTCGGAGATCTCAGCCACCATACCAGGGAAGTCCTGACTAGATGGCCCACCCGGATCTGACAATCCAGGGACAATGAAGACTTGTCCCATTTGGACAGGATCTCCTCCTGTAAAGCACGAGTGTGGAATTGAGCATACGGTACTGCCTCGAAGGAAGCTACCCATGAGGCCCAGGACTCGCATGCAATAACGCAGCGACGACCATCTGCGGGATGCCAGCATCTTCACCGCCGCCTGAAGAGTCTGTAATTTGTCCACAGGGAGAAAAACTCTCGCCTCCAAGGAGTCCAGAACTAAGCCCAGGTACTCCAGGCGCTGAGTCGGTACCAACACTGACTTCTGGAGGTTCAGAAATCAGCCAAAGTCTTGAAGGGCTTGAGTGGCAATCGCCACATCCACCTCCAATTCTGAGCTTGAAGTAGCTCTCAGAAGAAGGTCATCCAGGTAACCCACTATAGCGGTACCTCGCTGTCTCAGCAAGGCCAGAATCGGGGTGAGCACCTTGGTGTCGATGCCAGGCCAAAGGGAAGAGCCACAAATTGGTAGTGGTCGTCCCCGACCGCAAAACGCAGAAACCTCTTATGCCCGACAAATATGGGGACAAGCAAGTATGCATCCTTGATGTCCAAGGACGCCAGAAAATCCCCCGGATGGAGTGCTGCGACTACAGAGCGCACTGATTCCATCCTGAACCTCTGAACTTTCACAAAGCAGTTCAGGGCCTTGAGATCCAGGATCGGTCAGACCCCCTCCTTTGGGACTACAAACAGATTTGAATAAAACCCCTGAAACCTTTCCTGCAATGGCACAGGTACGATCACCCGCGCGCCAGCAGATCCTGCACTGCCCCAAACAGGGCCACCTGACGAGTCGGAGGAAGCTGAAGGTTCGAGGGAAAAAAATCTGTTTGGAGGGCAAGAGAAACTCTTGGACCCTGAGGAAACTACTTCGCAAACCCACCGGTCGGACAGCAGTGAAGGCCACCGAGCCGCGAACGTGCGAAGACGACCCACCACCCAAGTGTCAGGCGGGGGCAGACCTTCATGCGGTCGCAGGTTTTTTCGCAGGCTTGTTGGGCTTGCGAAACCAGGGACGCTTTTGTCCCGCAGCAGGTGTCTTATCGGTCTGGGAGCCCTTACCTGCAGCTCCGGGCAGACGAAAAAAACGTTTGAGCGGAAAAGGAAGGCCCATGTCTATGCCGTGGCTCTTTACCCTTCCTGGATTGCGGGAGCAGAGTACTCTTACCTCCCTTTGGCATCCTTGATGTCATCCAGCGAGGCTCCGAAAAGCCTCTCACCCTTAAAAAATAAATCAAGCAAGGCCTTCTTAGAAGCCTGGTCCGCAGACCAACATTTCAGCCAAATCAGGCAGCGCAGTACCACCGCAGAGGCCGAGGCCCTGGACAGCAATGGAATCGTGTCCAACGCCGACTCGCACACAAACTTAAGGCCCTGTACCAACTGGTCGTCCAGTGCCACACAGGCCGGGGAAGCCTGTTGCTCCTTTAACTCGCGGTGCAGCATTTTTGCCCACTCAGTAGGAGTCTGAGACACCAAGGCCCCGGCCACAGCCGGACGCACTGCTGACCCCACCACCGTGAACAGGGAGCGGGCCACTGCCTCAGCTCTCCTGTCCGCAGGGTCCTTGAAAGCAGGAGCCCCCTCCACCGGAAGCGTGGTCACTTTGTTCAACCTGGACACAGGGGGGTTCACTAAATCGGAGAAATCTATTTCTTCAGGAAATTCTCCTCAAAGGGATAACAGACCGCTATACATTTAGGGACCGAAAAGGTCCTTTGCGGACGTTCCCATTACTTGTATAGAAGTTTTTCTAGATAAGGTACACAAGGAAACACCTTTTCAGTGTTTTCAGGTAATAGAATGTATGTTAAAACATCTAACATTCTGCCTAGTCTTCTCCTATGAGCAGGAACATAACCCACTTTGTCAAGATTGAAGATGCTGTGTCAGTCCATGGACGGTAAGAGAAAATATATTTTTTTGACTCCGTCTGAGTCCCATTGAGGTCTTCCTTTACTTTCTGTCCTTAGGACAACAGGAAGTCTCCCCAAAGTGAGCAGAGAACCCCCATTAGAAAGCTGCCACTAGAACAGGCATCCATTGTTGAGATTCCCCCCCACCTCCTGTATCAGTGACAGATACACGTTGAGCAGTGCAATTTTTTACTATAGATCAGGGAACCTAAAGCGCTTTTGGCAGAATAAGTGTTACAGAGCTAATCTGCAATCCATAAATTCCCTACTTTTTCTCTTATTTCTTTTCTAATTGTATTATCTTGCATATCTATGAATATATGGAAATCGTAAAATATAATATCTTGTGATTGATATACGACACTTCATATATGATTGAAGTATTGATTATGGATTATTTTTATTAAACGTGTAATAGGGTTGTGTTCGTATAGAAACATTTTTGAATAAAAGGGTCTATTAAAAAACAGTTCCTTCCTACAAAGTGGGGTTATAAAGTAATAGTGAAAAGGGATTTTCCTGGGTAGAAGGATACAGAACAGCCACATACAGGCTTGTAATGGTCTCAACTCCTTTTGTGTTCTAGTGGAACTTAGGCCAGCAGTCATGGCTTCCGTCACTGTGTTTGTGCTTTTAATACACTGTATGCATTGTGAAATCATAAGCAAACCTATTCTGGATTAACATTTGTTAAATGCTGGCACTTCTCCATAGCCTACACTATTTATAAAAGGCTGACAATGAAGGGTTTCATGATAAACTACATTTGCCAGGAATCAGAAGTTTAAAGAAATGTGTGCTGTTTACTAAACATTCAACTCCACTTGTTGGAAGGAAGTAAACATGTCATGGCAGATTAATACTACGAAGAGGTGGAAGGCCACAGCCGATACTCACAGACTTTAGTTCCAGATCTTGAGGAAGCTGTCCCATGACCCTGTCGCCACAGCCATCCCATCATCTGTCACTCCCAAGCAACTTACACGGTTATCGTGACCAGCAAGGACACCTTGAAAGAAAACAAGATGGTAGATTAGCTTGGCAAGGCCTGAAAAGGTTAGATATTAACACACTGTCTGCTGAGCTCTACCGTACACGGTATTAGAAATGCATGAGTAGTCTTGATGGTCTAAATAATTCACATCGCCATAACAAGGCTTGCTGCACTAACAGCTGGTCGCTATTCCAGACCACATTTAAGTAGAAAAAAAGCCACAATCCAGGCACCCTACCCTGTTTTAGCGCTTTAAGAACGCACGCAAAACGCATCTACGCCTTCACTCCACTGACAGATTCTAAGAAAAAAAAAAAAAAAACCTTCCAGTACTGTGAGAGGGACTCCCACCTTACTTGTAAAAAAGGAAAAATCTAAGTGACAAGGTGGCCATACATAGAAAGGTTGGCATATCCAAAAATGACTGCAATAGCCCCACAATGTATAGTTTGCAATCGCAACACGAAGTGGCTGGTGTCATACGTGGATGAAAAACTGTCCAATCTATACATTTCTGTGATAAGAGCTATGATCGACCCAATCAGTACTGGCCCTAAAGCAGCAATGGAAAGAATCCTTACTGCCTGTGAACAATCCATTCCCCATGAGTAATGCCATGCTCAAATTGAACCTGTATTTTTTTTTTAAAAACTCTCTCCCTACGGTATTAGAACATGTCAGGTGTGTGTTAAAGTAAAATTCCTTTTAAAATAGTTTACTGGGCAAAGCTCGCCCCAATTAAAGTGGCTGTTAATCCACTTATAGTTGTTCCTACAATCCCCTCAGTTATAATAAATGCTGTGTTTTCTAAAAAATCAATACCTTTTTATAGCGCCAATCAGCGGTCACGTGACCAGCCGTCTCTCTCCTCTCCAGGTCTAACAGCACAGTGGGCGGGGCCAAGAAACCCACGATGTCAGCCGGGAGAGGAGAGAGACAGCCGGGCACGTGACCGCCCAGAGCACACAATATATTGAGGTATTTAATTGGCATTTTTTTTTTTAGAAAACACATAGTGAGGCACAGCATTTATTATAATGGAGGGGATTGTAGTAACATACCAGCGGGAGGGGAGGCACTAGTACGAGCTGTCAGGCAGGGGGGGGGGGGGGGGGGGAGGACAGTAGCGCAGAGGACAGCAGCGCGTAGGACTGCTGGTGACGGAGGCTTGTAAACTGACCACTGTGTCAGGGCTTAGCAGCCATGATAAACCGTGGTCAGTTTAGAGAGGGAAGGGTATAGCCAGGCAGGATCAGTCAGGTATTTCAGGTGATACAGGGGCCTCCGCCATTATCAATACAGGGGGCCAAAACGACAGCACAAGCAATGTTTTTTTTTTTTAGGTTGACAAACACTATTTACATTCCAGAACGATGCAGCCCCTGTAATATACTATAGCAATATTAACTACAGTTAGCGGCACGCTGTTCCGGCAGCAGAATGGGCAACTTCCCATCTGCTTCAAGAATGAAAGAAAGCTTCTCCGCCATTATCAATACAAGATTTCCTTTGATTGGAGGAGGTGGAAATTGTGACATCTGCACATTTCTCCACCTTGACCATCAAAGGTGTTCTGTGAAGAGATATTGAAGCCACAATTTTACTTTAAGGCCGGCCATACTGGCACATCCTCAAGAACAGTAAAGCTGGGAGACGTAAATTTTCTTTGGTTCCAGGACCAGCCATTGTTCTTTCTGTCCCTTGCCCGATGAAACAAAATGGCAAAGTGCAGGTAAACTTAAAGCATGGGTCAGATTGCAAGATGATGGAAAATGTATGAGTGTTAACTTTTGTGGTACTCGTTTTTTGCTGCCTAAAGCCGTGGTTCAACCATTGGGCCATGGGGTTTCCCGCCTGCTGGGCTGCAGCTTTGTCTGCCAGAATGTGAAAAATGACAGCTGAAATTCAGTGAAACAGCCCCTAGCGTTTAGTGTTCAAAAACCTTTTACCAGACACTTTGAAGCTGCTGCCAAAGTTCCACAATTGTCACATGACATTATCCGATCATCCTGATTGGCTGCAGTTTCAGGTGATCTGGTCACATGCTGTGAGTACACGTTACACTTTGTGAACTGCGTGACTTTGTCCATTTGAGAAATTAACAAAACAAGTCCACCAAGTATTTCCAAACTGTAACTAGATACTATGGCAAGTGCTTAGTGTGAATGGACACAAGTATTTAACCCAGGCTACTATGATCCATAGAATGGAAACCCTTATTTTCAACATACTTTTGCTTTATATTTCTGTGGTTGAGAATCATTTGCTGCATTTTGTGCCAAGCCTTTGCACACTAAAGCCCTGCAACACACAGTAAAGCACCATTCTGCATTGCGGTGTACTGCCCAAAAAAATGCTCTGTATTTAATGGATCCAGTCTTCAAATTCATCTCTTCACCCAGTAAAAGCAGTACACATAGTAAACACAAACACCGGCTAGGTACAGTTAACCCTTTGATCGCCCTAGATGTTTAACCCCCTTTCCAGCCAGGGTCATTAAGGAGAAGTATGGGAATCCTGTTTTTTGCAGATTTGTACTTGCCTAGGTGGATGCAGCGTTGGTCTGATGCTCCATCTGTCCCACGGCGCCTACGCTCATTGGAGTGCTGAGCTGTGGAGGGGCAGGGGAGCGGGCATCTCATCGGCTCACACTGCCATCAGTCCAGGCCCCTTGCAGACCCAGACTCGGGATGATGCGATGCCTGGACTGATCTTGGTGACGTCAGCAGAGAGTGGACTTCAGACCGCTCTCTGCTGAAAACGGGTCACAGGAATGCAACACAAATTGTCAGACTGGACTTCTCCTTTAGAACAGTGAACGTTTATTGGGATTTTTTTAGTTTTTTTACCAAAAACATGTAAAACATGTAAATCTTCCTGAGGTCAAATGGTTAAAGATCAACTCAGGTCTGAGTAAATATCTTCTAAATACATTAGTTATGTTTACATGAATCTGTGCATATCTTCCTGAGCTATGCAGTAATTTAGAGTGAAAGTTTGCTTTCTGTAATAAAAACGGTCATTGCTGTGCTCTTGTGCAGGGCGTTGGTCTCATCTCTGCCCCCTCCAGAAGTTTCCAAGTGGCCTGTAGTGGGTGGAGCTTGCTCAGAACTTTTATAAATAAATAAAAAAATGTAGCCTCACCAGTGCCCATCAATGCAGCCTCACCAGTGCCCATCAGTGAGGGATCAGAGGCGAGCCACAGGGTTACACAGAGCAGAGATCTCCCGCTTCCCCGGCGGTTGCTGTCATGATGTCCCACCTCCTGGACCAGCTCCTATGATAGTCACATGTCCCAGCATGCTGTTTATCATAGGAGCAGGTCAAGGAGGCGGGACATTGTATGACAGTGAACGCCGGGGAAATGGGAGATCTTCGCTCTGGGTAATCCGGCGGCGCTCAAACCACAGCCAAGGATTGGTGACCTATAGTAGATTTTATTTTTGTTCCTGTGTTTAGGTATTCAAAAAGGCAGCAAAAGGGTGCACGCAGCATTTTCAGCTATACCTGGCAACACACATTAGCAGCAACACATGGTTGGTGTGCAATTCAGTTTAAATGGCACCGTATAACGATGTGCGTTACCGCAGTGCAATTGTGTGAATTGGCCCCCTAATCAGATATGGGACACTAATATATCAGCGGGGGGGGCTGACACAAATATACAACATGCATAAACCACTCAACCTCCATCTCCCCCCCCCCCCCCTCCTTTCATGACCAGGCCGTTACTTTGACAATTGCAGTCATGCGACGTTATACCCAAATAAAATGTATGTCCCTTTTTCCCCCCACAAAAAGCTTTCGCTTGGTGGTATTTGATCACCTCTGTGGTTGATCATAGCCAGCACTAGCTAGCTCCTCTTACTTGCTTGCTGAGGCGGAGCCTGCTGGCTGCTGCTATTTTGTATGCAATGTGATTAGCCGGTCAGCTCATCAGCATCTATCTGCATGCAGATAGATACCAGAAAGCAGCATGGATGGTGGGTAAGTCACGAAAATGTAATGTGTGCTGCTGTGTCCCCTGCAGACTTTAATCTCTTTTGATGGGACATCTGGCTGAGAAGCTGGCATTGAGGATGAGGATGACTCTGGGTGGATATGAGTTACAATGCAACTCATGCCCACACAGTCACCCTCATCCATTTTCACAATGCAACTCGATCATCTTCATTTCCAGGCAGCATCTACTCCATCCCCCCACAATGTACCCCAGTCCATCCATGCCCAGCGTCAACCCAGCATCTACTCCATTCTCGACAAAGCATCCCCCCATCCACCCC
Source organism: Rana muscosa (assembly GCA_029206835.1). Lineage (NCBI taxonomy): Eukaryota > Metazoa > Chordata > Amphibia > Anura > Ranidae > Rana > Rana muscosa. The sequence goes on from CM055124.1 coordinate 205,885,507, forward strand.
TCTCGACAAAGCATCCCCCCATCCACCCCTCTCGACAAAGCATCCCCCCATCCACCCCTCTCGACAAAGCATCCCCCCATCCACCCCTCTCCACAAAGCATCCCCCCCTCCCATCCTCTCCACAAAGCATCCCCCCCTCCCACCCCTCTCCACAAAGCATCCCCCCCTCCCACCCCTCTCCACAAAGCATCCCCCCCACCCACAAAGCATCCACGCCTCTCCACAAAGCATCCCCCCCCATCCACGCCTCTCCACAAAGCACCCCCCCCAGCCACGCCTCTCCACAAAGCATCCCCCCCATCCACGCCTCTCCACAAAGCATCCCCCCCCCATCCACGCCTCTCCACAAAGCATCCCCCCCCCCATCCACGCCTCTCCACAAAGCATCCCCCCCCATCCACGCCTCTCCACAAAGCATCCCCCCCCATCCACGCCTCTCCACAAAGCATCCCCCCCCACCCACGCCTCTCCACAAAGCATCCCCCCATCCACAAAGCATCCCCCCCATCCACGCCTCTCCACAAAGCATCCCCCCCCCATCCACGCATCTCCACAAAGCATCCCCCCATCCACGCCTCTCCACAAAGCATCCCCCCCATCCACGCCTCTCCACAAAGCATCCCCCCCATCCACGCCTCTCCACAAAGCATCCCCCCCATCCACGCCTCTCCACAAAGCATCCCCCCATCCACGCCTCTCCACAAAGCATCCCCCCCTCTCCACAAAGCATCCCCCCATCCACGCCTCTCCACAAAGCATCACCATCCACGCCTCTCCACAATGCATCCCCATCCACGCCTCTCCACAAAGCATCACCATCCACGCCTCTCCACAAAGCATCCCCATCCAGCACCATCGATCCCTCTCCACAAAGCATCCCCATCCAGCACCATCGATCCCTCTCCACAAAGCATCCCCATCCATACCTCTCCACAATGCACCCCCATCAAAAAAAATAAAATTGGCCGCCCCGATTTCTAAATATCGGCATCGGCCAGCGAAAACCCCATATCGGTCGACCTCTAAATTTAGGCATTTAGGCCAATATGCATTTCTGCTACATATTTTTGGTAAACAAAAAAAATCCCAATAAGCATATATTGATTTGCGCAAAAGTTACGCTTACAAACTAAGGGATATTTTTATTTTTTATACCAATAAATGGCAGAAATCAGCAACTTATAACTGGACATTCTGGCACTGACTTTTGGAGACCAGCAACACTAATACAGTCCTAAAAATATGCACGATCAATGCACTGGCTGGGAAGGTGTTAACAGGGGCAATTAAATGGTTAACTATGCTGACCAGTGTTTTTCTAAACTGTGGGAGATGCTTTTACTAGGGGGAAGATATGGATCCTAGGTCCCTGCTTTGCAGAGACAGGATCCATGCCTTCCCTCCTGTCAGAACGGCGATCTGCCTTACTTACATAGGCTTCTGCTCGATCGACGGGTGCTGGTGGACAGTCTGTGGCATACGTGCCCCATACCCAGCAGAGCCGGATTACGTTGTATATTACACACACACGTAAATCGGTGCAGATGTGCCCGCCCTGTAGCAGTAAAACTGCTATGGGGCAGACCTTAAGTGGTTAACGAATACACTTCTAAGGTGTCTCAATCTGGGGTGTCACTCACATCCATAGTGCAGGCAGAAACACCCTCTTTGCAGCTATTCTCCAGATTCACCACACGGAAAAAAAACAGAAAATTTATATCAAATACTTAGCGTAATTTTCCTTTCCTGATGGACTCCATGGCAGCCTACGTGTGGGTTAATCCCGCCCCTCATACCTCATAGGACCCTTCTCCCATAAATCTTTGCTCTGGGCCAGAGGCTGTGTTCCATAATTTAGCCTACTCCAGCCACTGGGAGGGAACTCCTGCTGCCATGGAGTCCATCAGGAAAGGAAAATTACGGTAAGTATTTGATATAAATTTTCTGTTTTCCTGACAGACTCCATGGCAGCCTACGTGTGGGAAATAACTAGCCATACACACCCGGGTGGGCAGAGTGCTGGACAAAAGAAAAAAGGTTTAATTGGCACCATCAACAGACAAGATATGTAAACCACTATGCAGTAGTGTGCCATGAACGTGTTAATTGAAGACCACAAGGCCACCTTGCAAATAACTTCTGGAGGCACGTGACGTGATGCCGCCCATGATGAAGACACTTCTAGTTGAGTGAGCAGTCACCGCTTCTGGAGGCGCCAAGCCCTTGGCTTTATAGGCCCACTGAATGGCCTGAACAATCCATGCTCCCATAGATCTGGAAGAGGCACGCATTCCTTTATACTTCCTGTGAAAAGAACGAGCAGGTGGTCGGTCTGACGGAAAGAAGCTGTAGCTTCAAGATACTGACTCAGAGCTTTTCCAACATCTAAGGGATAAACACTGGAATCCTTGGTAGATCTGAACGTTGGAAGAGCAATCTCCTGATTGTCATGAAACACAGATGCCACTTTGGGGTTTGAACCCAACATAGGAATTAAAAAGTTTAGAAATGGCTCCTTGCATCCCTGAGAGTTGATTTTAGAGACCCTCTTGGCCGATGTTATAGCCACCAAGAAGACAACTATTAGAGAGAGTCATTTGACAGAAGATTGATCTTCATGTTCCAACTCTCTACCCAAGAAAAAATCCAGGACAAGGGGGAAGATCCCAATTAGAAAAACTTGGCTCTGAGGTCTGAGCCTTATTGCTCCTCTGAAAAACTACTGAGTAAGAGGGTGTCTAGCCCAGGAAACACCCGTAAAGGCAGAGATTACAGCGATTTGGACTCGCAGCGAGCTGACTGACAATGAGAGATCCAATCCTGATTGTAAGAAGCCCAGGATATCATGTATCTTTGGGTTATTGCAAGAACCTGCAGTGGAAGAGGTGTAGTCTGAAAACTTTTTCCAAATCCTCTGGTAGACCCTGTTGGTGCCTGTTCTTCTGGCATTTAATATTGTGGAGATGGCCCTACTTGGACAGCCTAGGGCCTCTAACCTTCCCCTCTCAAGAACCAGATCATCAGATGTAGATGGGGCCGGGCATGGATGTAGAAATGCCCCTTGTGATAGGAGATCTGGTCTGGAGGGTAGAGGAACTGGGTCCCGGAAGCTGAGTTGCATCAGCAGTGGAAACCATGGCTTGTTTGGCCAGTACGGGACTATTGCCACTATCTCTGCTTCTTCCATCCTGAGCCTCGACAAAAAACGGAGAATGACAGGAATCGGGGGGAAAGGCATAGGCCCTGTGGAACCGCCAATGGTCTGTCAGAGCATCTACCGAAAAGCCTGGGGATACCAAGACCTCGTGTAGTATCTCTCTAGTCTGAAGTTGCATGGGGAGGCGAACAAGTCTACTTCCGGAATGACTCCCAGGGACAGGACCCACCTGAAGACTTCGGGGGGGAAGTCCACTCGTTGTCCAGAGAAACTCAACAGAAAATCTGCCTGAACGTTCGGGACTCCAGGGAGATAGACAGCTGTCAGGTTGGCCAGGTTTTTCTGGGCCCAGATCACGATGGGCTCTATTTCCTTTGACAGGGAGAGACTGTGAGTACCCCCCGTCTCTTGATGTATGCGACTGCCGTTGTGTTGTCCAGTCTTAGGAGGACTGAGTCTCCTGCTGTTAAGTGGTGAAAGGCCTGCAGAGCGCAGAACGCTGCCCGGAGTTCCAGAACATTGGAGACTATCCTGTGAGAGGGAAAATTCCATATGCCTTGGGATACTTCTGTCAGCCCCTGTTGCTGGCATCTGTAGTGATGGTGACCCAAGACACAGGTGCGATGGACTGACAATTGAGGAGGTTCCTCTGTTGTAGCCACCAAGGAAAGCTCTCCCGCATGGATGAGGTTATTTGGATAAAATGATCCCGAAGCCCTGGATTATACTGCTGGAGGAAACCCTTCTGGAAGGGCCGCATTTTCCACTGAGCCCACTTTACCATGGGTGTTGTTGCCACCATGGTGCCAATGAACTTTAGGCATTGAGAGGCTTGGAGATGAGAACGACATTGCAAGCCAAACTCTGTCCCGGATCACTGGGATTTTTCCAGGGGTAACAAGATGGTGCTCTTGATAGCGTTGAAGTGTGCCCCGAGGAATACCAGGGACTGCGTAGGATCCAGATGGCTCTTTTACAGATTCAGAAGCCAACCAAACTCGAGTAGATTGGAGATGACCTGGGATCTGTGGATTAGCAACTGCTCCTTGTCCCGAGACAACAGCAGGTCGTCTAGATAGTGATACAAACGGATACCTCTGGTCCGGATCAGAGCCACGACAGCCAACAAGTTTTGAAAACACACGAGGCGATGTTGTAAGCCCGAAGGGGAGACAGGTAAACTGCAGACGGATTTGATCGACAGCAAAGCGAAGGTATTTCTGGAATTCTGACGCTATCGGAACATGGAAGTAGGCGTCCTTCCGGTCTATAGAGACAAACCAATCGCCTGGTTGGATTGCTTGACTGATCATGAGTAGTGTCTCCATCTTGAACTTCTCCTTCTAGTTAAAAGAATTCAAGTGGGTTAGGTCTATAACTGGCCTCCAGGAGACGTTTTTCTTCAACACCATGAAGAGGGGCGAGTAGACCCCTTAAAACCTTTTGTCATCTGGAACTGGAATTGCAGCGCCCTGAGCCACAAGAGAGACAGGAGAATTTGCTTTTTCCCTTCCGAGAGAGGCAAGGATGCCGACTCGCTCTGTTTTAGGCAGGTGCAATATCATAAAGACTTAGGGGATTCTTGTCCACCGGAAGATGCCCCTTTTGAAAACTTCTGGCCTGAAGGCTGTTTTTTCTTCCAGGTCTTCTTGAACTCACGGCCAGGCCTATAGTAGCGAGCATTCCTTGCTCGATCTGAACTTTGCCTGGGCTGTGTTCTCTTCTGGTTTAGCAGACGGCGATCCTGGGGAAGGAACCCCGACTTGCCCCCTGTGGCACGGGTGATGGCACTGTCCGATATGTTCTCAAAGAGGGACGAACCCCCAAATGGAATCCTGCACCATGCCTGCTTGGAAGCAGGGTCAGCTACCCATGGGCGCAGCCACAAGGCACGCTTAGCCATGACAGATGTCAGCATGATCCGAGCCACCAGGCGAATTATGTCTAGGGAAGCCCCACGAGAAAAGCCAACGTCAACCTTAGCCCATGAATAGGTGAGCTCCTGGCCAGTTCTTCCGAGATGCTCCTCAGAGAAGCATCTACGTCGTCTGCCCAGACTTCCATCGCTTTAGAAAGGGCTGCGAGAGCTAGAGCTGGTTTGCAGGTCATACCCGCTGTGATGTAGATCCGCTTGAGGGCGGTATAAATTTTCCACTCCAGGCAATCCCTAAAGGAAACAGTATCCTACAATGGGAGTGTGACGTGCCTCACCATCCTCATTAGGGCTGAGTCAATGAGAGGAGCCGACTCCAGGTGTTTTACATCCTTGCTTTTAAATGGGTACATTTTTGATACCTTCATTAACAGGCAATTCTTCCTTTCAACACCACCCCATTCGTCGGTAATTATTGCGCTGAGTTCACCCAAAAAGGAGAAATTAGGGTGTTATTTTTTGAGGTGTTTAAAATATTTCCTCTATTTGGAGGGTGCCTCCACTGGTTCTTCCATCTCAAAGCTTCTTTGACCGCTTTTGACCAGCTGTGGTACTAGGGCAAATTCAAAACCTGCACCAGGGTCATCTACCTCCACCTCACTGTCTGAGGCTTCAATTGAGGAATGGCTCGGCTGTGAAGGGCCTGGAGCCTTGAGATCATCCCTAATAGGGACTGACATAGTGTCGCCAGCAGGGTTGTGGGTATGACCAGAATCCCCTTTACTCAGGGACTCACGGACCACCTTTCTGACCAGTGCTTCCACTTGTTGGTCTCCACCCTCTCTTTCTTATGCGACTTTAGAAAAGCATCGCTTGCAGAGCGATTTGCCTTCAGGAACCTGGGCCCCGCATAACCAGCAGGCTTTCCTCACAGAGCGGCTGGAGTGGCGGTGAGAGTGAGAGTGACGCCCAGAGGTGGTTTTAGACTCCTATCTGTGGTACCTAGATCTAAAGGAAGATCTGACGTCTGTACCTTGAAGAGGAGTGACAACGTTGAGACCTAGGACGGTCTTTGCCGTGCTTTGGTGTTCAGACCTAGAAAAGCTGAGTGAAAAAGAAAGGGTTAAGAGCTCCTGAATGAGTGAACCCAAGCATCACAGGTAGAAAATAAATAAATCCTACCTGCAGCGCAAGGGTTGGCCACAAGAGGGCGGTGACAGATCCATGGCAAGGCAGTTTGAAAGTGAAATGAATCATTACAGCCTTATGAGAAACAGGAGTGACAACAGGCATGAGAGAGCACATAACAAAACATAGCCAGCACCCAGGGAGCCTGCAGCAAACAATTTACCTTGTAAACCAGAGCCCAGTGCCTGGGAAAATACTGCATAAGCCTGCAAGTCATCCCAAGTAATAGCTGCTTTGACAGCTATTTAAATCTGCCACCGTTAACGATGTCACCGCCCCATAGCGGTTGCCATCCGGTGGCGGCCAATCGCATGCGCGACCGCCGCCGCCATTTTGGCGAAACTGCGCCTGCACGAACCAAGCACGGAATCTTCGTTCGCAACTTGCGGATGCGCAGCGACTTCCTGAAACGGCGAGCTGGAACGCAGCTGCGCTCCAGCCGCCGTGGCCACTCACTGGAGCTTGATAGAAAATAAGGAGACACACAAAACACAGAGATACGGCTGCCATATAAAAGGAATATCTTTGTACATTACCACCACCACGGCACGATCCGGACCAGAACCTGGGACTGGGGAGCTGTTCGCTCGACCCACCGCACGATCGGGCGTTTACAAAGCCTCCCGCTAATAGCTGGGACGTTTGGCCATATTACCGCTTGCCTGCCAATGGCCAGGTTAGTAAGCTCTTCATGCTATCACATCATATCGCCCATGTCCACCTGCTAATAGCTAGGATTGCTGGACTGCAGAGAGGATCACCGCTAACCACCAACCACCAACGTATCGCCGTGCACACCGCCAGGCCTGGATTACAGGAAAACTTCATGAAAAGGTAAGACTATATCTTGGTCCTAGGAGGAGGACAAAAAAAGGAACACAGCCTCTGGCCCAGAGCAAAGATTTATAGGAGAAGGGTCCTATGAGGTATGAGGGGCGGGATTAACCCACACGTAGGCTGCCATGGAGTCTGTCAGGAAATAGGATTTTTATAACAGCTTACCTGTAAAATCCTTTTCTTAGGAGTACATCACGGGACACAGAGCGACATAGTCATCACTAATGGGTTATATAGATACCGTCAGGTGCTGACACTGGCAACTTCCAAAACCGGAAGTACCCTCCCCTATATGAGCCCCTCCCATCCGGGAGCACCTCAGTTTTGTAGCAAAGCAATAAGTGTCCCCAAAGAGGGGCGGGAGCTCTGTGTCCCGTGATGTACTCCTAAGAAAAGGATTTTACAGGTAAGCTGTTAGAAAAATCCTATTTTCTTTCTCGTACATCACGGGACACAGAGCGACATAGTCATTACTAATGGGATGTCCTAAAGCAATGCCCAATGAGGGGGGGGGGGGGATACACCATATATAAGCTGAGCGCTATCAGACATGAGGATCTTTTGCGGCCTGCAACACACTGCGCCCAAAGGCGACATCCTCCTGACTTCTAACGTCCACCTGGTAGAACCTAGTAAACGTGTGAACTGAAGACCATGTTGCGGCCTTACAGATTTGAGCCAGGGAGGCCTGGTGATGCACTGCCCATGAAGTTCCAACTGCTCTCGTGGAGTGCGCTCTAACTTTGAACGGAGGCGGTCTCCTTCTCAAGCCATAGGCTTGTATTATGACCTGTCAAATCCACTTGGCTAAAGTAGATTTTGACGCTGCCTGACCCTTTCTGGGGCCTTCCGGCAGAATAAACAAAGTATCCGTTCTGCGAATCTGAGCAGTGGCTTTTAGATAAGCTTTAACTGCTCTTACTACATCCAAAGAATGCAATAACTTTTCCTCTACCGAAGTAGGTTTGGGGAAAAAAGAAGGAAGAACCACATCTTGGTTCAAATGAAACCTCGGTACCACCCTAGGAAGAAAGGCTGGATGAGGACGTAATACTACTCTATCCTTATGGATAACCAGATATGGCTCCTTACAGGACATAGCTGCTAATTCCGACACTCTTTTAGCCGAACAAATGGCTACTAGAAAAATCAATTTCCTGGTGAGAAGCACCAAAGAAATATGCTGTAATGGTTCAAATGGTTGTTTCTGTAGAACCGACAGAACCAAGTTTAGATCCCATGGACATATGGGAATATTAACCGGAGGACTAATACGCATCACTCCTTGTATAAAGGCTTTGACTAGTGAATGCGAAGCCAAGGGCCTTTGAAAAAATATTGACAAGGCCGAAATCTGACCCTTGATAGTACTCAAGGCAAGTTTCCTATCTACAGCCCATTGTAGGAAGTCCAGAATCCTACCTATTACGTACTTATGTGGATGCCATTTCTTGGCCTCACACCACGCGATGTACGCCTTCCAGATTCTATATTAGATCTGCCTGGATACCGGCTTCCTGGCATTGATCATGGTAGATACCACAGGATTAGAGAGCCCTCTCTTTTTTAGAATGTGGGCTTCCATAGCCAGGCCGTCAAACCTAGGGCTGGTAAGGAAGGGTGGTATATCGGTCCTTGCGAAAGCAGGTCCGGACGACGTGGGAGAGTCCAAGGACTCCCCACTGAAATTTTACAATCTCCGCGTACCACGCTCTTCGGGGCCACGCTGGAGCCACCGGAATCACTGGTTTCTTTTCTACCCTGATTCTGCGGAGTAATCGAGGTAACCATTGTGGCGGTGTGAATGCATATATCAGCTTGAACTGATCCCAAGGGAACACTAGGGCATCCGAGTCGCAAGCTAGGGGATCCCTTGTCCGAGAGACAAACCTGTCCCCCTTTGCGTTGAATCTGGATGCTAGAAGATCTACATCCGATGTTCCCCACCGCTGACATATTGTCCAGAAAACCTCGGGGTGAAGGGACCCTTCCTCTGGGCCTAATTGCTGGCGACTTAGAAAGTCCGCCTTCCAATTCTCCACTCCTGGAATGAATACCGCAGATATGGCTGGGACATATTTTTCTGCCCATTTCAGGATGTAATTTACTTCCCTCTGGGCTGCACGACTCCTGGTGCCCCCCTGATGATTGAATTCTGACAGGGGACCCTTGGAGTTTGGATGTCCATGCTACTAGGGCATACCGGGCTGCTCGTATCTCTAAGAGATTGATGGGCAGGGCCTTTTCTGCATCCGACCATCTGCCCTGGAGAGACTATTGCTCCAGTACTGCTCCCCAGCCTATAAGGCTGGCATCTGTAGTGACCACCTTCCAAGAAATCAGACTGAAGGATTTCCCTTTTTCCAGATTCTGGGGAACCAACCACTAACGGAGGCTCTTGCGAACGGAAGGGGACAAGGACATTGTAAGTCTAGGGCCTGAACTTTTTTGTTCCAGGCTGACAGTATGGCCCCCTGCAAATTCCTTGAATGGAATTGACCGTAGGGTACTGCTTCGAATGATGCCACCATTTTTCCCAGCAGCCTTATGCACAGGCGTATGGACGGCTGTCTTTTTTGTACCCACTAAGTGGATCAAATCTTTCAAAGACAACACCTTTCCTCGAGGCAAGAATATTTTTCTCTGGCCTGAATCCAACCTTAGCCCCAAGTATTCCAGACTTTTGACTGGTTTTTAGGGCTAACTTGTCTCGGTTGATAATCCAACCGTGAGATTCCAGATACTTGATTGTCTTGTGAACGACCACGTCTAGTTTTTTCACTGAGTGGTCTATCAGCAACAAGTCATCTAGATATGCCATTATCATTACACCTTGTGTTCTTAGATTGGCCAATAAAGGGCCAGAATTTTTGTAAACACTTGTGGTGCTGTGGCCAAACCGAAGGGTAAGGCTCTGAACTGAAAATGGCACCCTTCTACTGCAAAGCGTAGAAATTTTTGGTGGACTGGAAAGATGGGAATGTGCAAATAAGCATCTTTGATGTCGATCGCGGCTAACCAATCCTCCCCTTGTAGGGCAGTGGCCACCGATCGGATCGACTCCATCGGAAAGTCCTGATATACAGGAATTTGTATAGCCCTTTTTAGAATTAATATGGGCCTCCCGTCCGCTTCGGGACTGTAAAGAGGTTTGAGTAAAACCCAAAACCTCATTCTTACAGGGGAACCTCCATAATTACTCCTTGGAGCAATAGTTGTTCTAGTGCCAACAAGAGGGACTCTCTCTTCCGGGGATCCCTTGGCACGTTTGACCTCAAAAATGGGAAGGAGGAGAGTCTTAACTCCAAACTGTATCCCAAACATACTGCGGAGAGCACCTATCTGTCTTGATCGTGTCCCGCCAGGTCTCTTGCGAACAACTGGAGTCCTCCCCCCACCCGACTGAGTGGGGGCAACCCTTCAATGAATTTAATTTTGGGGGAGGTTTTGTACCTCCCCTGACCCAGGGTTTCTCATTACCCTGCTATTGTCCCTGTTTTTTACCCCCGGGAATTGACCGAGGAGGCCGTCGGAACTGTTACACAGCCGATGCCCCAGGGACTGGAGAAGCAGGCCTCTTAAAGAGGGACCTCTAACTCTGTTTTTAACCGGCAAGAGCGTATTTTTACCGCTGGAAATTTTCTGGATATATTTGTCCAGGTTTTCCCTGAATAAGCGTTCACCATGAAATGGGACGCTAACCAGCCATTCTTTACAGGGTGCTTCAGCAGACCAGTTTTTGAGCCATAGAAGCCTACGCATATGTACTATAGACAGCGTAAGGTGGGAGGCCTGATGGACTGAATCCTTATGGCGTCAACCACAAAGCCTAAGGCTCTAGGTAGATCAGCTAGGGCAAAGCCTGCTGATCTGTCAAGTCCCTCAAGACCTGTTTCAACTGATCCTTCACTGCTTAGCAGACCCCAATAGCTGCTACTGCTGGTTGTGTCACCAAGCTTGCTGTAGAAAGAAGCAGACTTTCATAAGGACTCCAATCTTTTATCTATTGGGTTCTTGAACATTTGGACATTATCCACTGGACATGTCAGTGATTTATACATACAAGAGATGGCTGCGTCCACTGTAGGGACCTTCCATTTTTTTTTTTTTGATGAACTTATCCTCCATGGGATAGACCACCGGAAATCTCTTGGGGGAATAAATATTTTCTCAGGACGTTCCCAATCCTGGTAAATAAGCCCTTTCAGTAAAGGGTGAAGTGGAAAAGAACAGACAGTCTGGGGGCTTCTAGCGACCCCAACGAGGATACAGTAGTGGTTGATGGTTCCGCAAGGTGCATTTTTAAATGCTGATCGGACCATGTTAGTCAGAGACTGAACCCATAATCTTTCAGCTTGAGATGCTGAGAAAAGGTTCCCCCACTGTTGATTCCTCTATAACAGAATCAACCTTAGCCTGATCCCCTTCAGGCAGGTCGATCCCTGTATGGGACTGTTGCTCTGCTAACAGGCACTTTGAAGGAGGAGATGGAGATCGGCGTGCTTTCCCTGACAGGGAGGCAGCGATCAATGTTGACAATCTCTCTCTAATCCTCCCAGAGCTGAGGAAAAAACCTCCTCTGTTACATACACAGGAGCAGGTGAACTGAGGACAGCCACAGTACCAAGTACCCCTGCGGGGTCTCTACGGTCACTTACCTCTGAACTTCAGGGGAGACTGGTGCAGCAGAAGTATGCCCAAGATCCTCAGAGCCTGATGAGACCCCCTTCGCTTCCTGGAAGATTCAGTTCCGGAGCTTCTGGACGCCATATTCCTAAGCCTAAAGCTGAGGTATTCCAGCCGTAATACACCACTTTTACTGAGAATAGTCTAGCACAATTGCTGCTATATCACAGTTGGAGTCTACTAAAGTGCCTTTCTAGGGGATGCCTGCATCAACCGCCTCTATGTGCCTTTATATTGTTGCTAGCTCTGTCTGTGCACTTCAACAGCCAGCTATAATGTGCTTCAAAACACGCTGGACGCCCGCACATGTGCAGTAGCGCCGCGGCGCACACCTGAGCGTCATCCACCCGCTCCGCCCCTTTTTCCAGATCGCCTCTATGAATAGAGGCGCGTGCACGCGCACGGGCACGTGCGCCTTCGGTGCCTTTTTTGAAAACAACAAGGAGCTAGATGGGAGCCAGGGTCCCTTTGCCGCAGGGCCCGGGGATGGATGAGCGCAGCAACAGGGCAGAGGAGACAGCTTCCCAGCAGAGAACATACCAACTGCCTGGATTTGATTCTGGAAGAAAAAAATCCACATTACAAGAAAAAGAACCATAGCGGCCTCTAGTGTCTAACACAGGTACCGCGGTCTTACATTTTTTTTTTTTCTTGCCTATTAAAATTTTTACATTTTCTCAGTAGTAACAGGCATACACAGAATATTAGCGGGAATACCGTTAGGTAACAGACAGAAAGACAAATTAGGCTTGGGGGTCCCCCAATAGAACCAAGTTCCTGGGGGCCCCCACTTACCTGTTCCCCGCCGCAGGACTTTGTTTGGTCCACAAAAGCCCAAACTTCACCTATCACGGCAGGCATTGTAATCAAACCTTCAGGGACCGGGTTCCCAAGGATTCCACTCCCCTGGACCTGTATAGCACCCTGCACAGAAAACATCTTGGTCGTGGGTATGACCAGAGCTCTGGATCCCAGGGTCCATCTCTCCTAAGAGAAGCATTACAGGCAAAACCTTGCTCTTCTCTGCAAGGCCCGGGTACCGACCGTTTAGCTATGAAGCTTTTTTGGTCGGATCCGGAATAGCTTACTGAGGCCCAAAAGAACCTGTACGCAAGCTCAGTGAAAAACACATGTTTCTTCTTGGCCAACACCTTAGACACTGGCAAAAAACTGAGGTGCTCCCGGATGGGAGGGGCTTATATAGGGGAGGGTACTTCCGGTTTTGGAAGTTGCCAGTGCCAGCACCTGACGGTATCTATATAACCCATTAGTAATGACTATGTCGCTCTGTGTCCCGTGATGTACGAGAAAGAAAGTTCCCCACTCTGGACCAAACACACTTAGCAAGCCACAGCCAACTATACAAGACTATGAACCAGAAGTGGGTGCTGGGCTCCTTTAAACAGAGTGTATAGATCACATATAGGAAGTGCTTCATTGCACTTCTGGTCCAGCACCATCTTGGAACACCTCTGGGACAGACTGCACCCACAAGTGCTCTGTCCTACCAGCGCCATGAAGTGATGTGGCCGCAGCCATCTTTGTGCACCCGACCATGCCCCTGATCCTTTTCTCCACAGCTGCTCAAGCCATAGGATGTGCCTTACCCACAAGAGGCATGACCTGCACACACAAGAAAAAAAGAAAAAAAAGAAGAGACTACCTCATGGCACAACGGCTCATAGAACACAGGCACACCCAGTCTTAAGCCAACAGAGGGGGACTATTTAATCTTTGTGGTTTGTTTCCTGTTGAAGGCAGAGCAAATCTCTCAAATAAGCTGTCCTGAAGAGGATTGGAAAAAAAAAAAAGCCTACAAGTACCCATTAGCTTTCAAATGCTTGTGGGACATTGTTTCCCAGGCACAGGCCACGGACTACTCTGCAAGTGGAGATGAAGAGGCATTAAACCCGAAACCAAAAATGTATTATATTGCAGTTTACTAATTAGATGTGGTGGCTGCATTAGTTTTCTTTAGGCTGGTTTTCCTTCTGTTTTCACCTGGTGATCAATGGCAGTAACACACCTGTATTAGAGTGGATGACAGCACACAGACCTTTGGACATAAGCATTGTTAATCTGGGGGGGGGGGGGGGGGAGTGTTAGATGTACTAACAGATTTAGACACACAGTAAACGTATTTTTCCTTTTGTGATAAAGGTTTTAGATAAATAAAAGCTAATCATTGTAGGAACCTGTCAGTAGTAAAACCCTCCAACACCTACATCTGCAGGAGAGCTTGCTCGGTTGATAGACTAACTGGCCAGATCACCGGGCGGAGAGAAAGCCTAAAAAAAAGAAAACGAATGCAGCCATCACATCCAAGAATAGGTAAGCTGCAATATAATAAATGTTTGCTTTTGAGTTTAATGCCTCTTTAAAGTGGATGTAAACCCGATTCATGAAATTTGAGCTGGGCACAAATATCTGCAGTATTTTGTTATCTCTCTTCAATGAGCCAAGTCCCATAGTTCTCTCCTGAACTGTTCCTGATATCAGTCTGATAAACTCCTGACAAATTCTCAGACTTTTTAGACAAAAGCAGCATGAATCTTCTGGGGAGCTTGCAAAAATAGATTAGCAGAGAGCAGGTCCTATTACAAAACACCTCTGAGAGTCTCTGCCTATAAGAAGTGGGTGTGTGCGCGCCTTTCCTTCAATCAGTAATGTTAGCTATCTTGGCTGTATGTCCAGACATCACACTCTGTTGACCAGAAAGAGAAAATCTAACACGATCTCAACTTCTAAACAGTACATAAATGTGAAGAAAGCAGTTATAAATGTAAAACCTATGTAGAGAGATTGGTTTCATCCCTATGTATCATCTGAAGCTGTTCACTTCACTGGGTGTATGGAGGGTTTACATCCACTTTAAGGTCTGCCCCATTCCATCTAAATCTCCCCCACAACATATATTCTACCATCAAATGCCAGAGCCTCTACTGCCTTCCAAAGTATCCGACAGTTGATTGTCAGAGGAAGTGGTTAAGTGCAGAAAGGGGCGGGGCCTAAATTAAACTTGGAGAGAATTTAAGGGCCTACCAAAAGCCTGGGCTCCACATGGATCAATTCAAAGACTAAGGCCCCTTTCACACTGAGGCGTTGAAAAAACGCTAAAAAATAATGACATTTTTTACCGCGATCGCGGTAAAAATAGCGCTAACGCCTATGCGGTTTTACCGCGTTCGCGCTAAAATTAGCGCGAACGCGGTAAAAACGCATAGGCGTTAGCGCTATTTTTTTAACAACGCTTATGCCTATGCGTTTTTACCGCGAATCCCATTCATTTCAATGGGGATAGGCGTTTTTACAGCGCTATTTTATGCGCCCTAAAGTTGCTCTAAAAAAGCTGTTTGCAGGATTTTTTTCAACGCCCAGCCAGGAAAACGCCTCAGTGTGAAAGCCCTCAGAGATTTCACATTGAGAATGCTGGGGCAGGATTATTTCAGGCGTTATTTCAGCGCTATTTTTACCGCGAAAACGCCTCAGTGTTAAAGGGGCCTTAAGGCCTTGTTCACACCATTCGTACATAAAAAAATAAAAATAAAAACACACGCAGATATCACTTGGAGAGTTTACATCTATTTTCATGGGCGTTTCAGTGAGTTTTAATGCACGTTGACATCAGTTTTCATGCTCTTCTTTTATGTGCCCTATTCACGCCACAAGGTTGATGTCCCATCAGTTTTTTCCCCCCCACACAGAAAACTGCATACATGCCACGTTCCAGATTCCTGTGCAGAAAAAAATCTGCACCCGATACTGCTGTTGCGGTGGGAACAGGGCACAGAGAACAATTGTTTTCTTTGAGCCCTTGCAGAATGCATGAAGAAAAACTGACGTCTCTGCACCATGGTGTGAACGAGGCCTAACTTATTCAGATACGATAACATGCCTGCAGATATTGTATTTTTAGACACAGGGCACTTTTGCACAAAATCCGTCAAAAATATTGTATACAATCACACGGTCCTGCCTCAATGTTAAAGGTGTCAAACATGTCTAAAATCTGATAACCTACACAGTAATGCCCGTGGGTCAGCTGTCACATTTATTCTCTGCAAAAGCCTCATCTCGTCATGTACAGGAGATAACATTATGCTCTTTGTTCACTGAAAACACATCGTCATTAACCAATCTACACTGAGAGCAAACACCTTTCAGCTCCACTACATGAGTATACAAGTCATCTCTCAGCAACAGAGTTACGTCAGGATTACAGTCCAACGAACACCCAGCTCCAGATTAAAAAGCCCCAGTAACAGCCCAAGTAAACCATCACATGCTAGTCATGCAATCTGTGCTTATTCTCCTCCACTTCACCTATTTGAGATATTGATTCATCTAGCCTTTAGAAAAAGCTTTATTACTGTTTTGAGGAAAAATTATCTTGCAGAAGGAAAAAAAAAAAAACACACACACATGGGAATTACTCATTAAAAAGTAAAGAAGAAAACCGATGCAGCAACTGTTATTTAATCAACAAAAGAATCTGATTACTATAGGCAACAGTTTTACATCTTGGCCAGGGTTGGATAAGTCCCAGTCACCATTGCATCGGACATACTCTAGAGCAGGGGTCTCAAACTGGTGGCCCTCCAGCTGTTGCGGAACTACAAGTCCCATCATGCCTCTGTCTGTGGGAGTCATGTTTAGAACTGTCAGCCTTGCAAGGCCTTATGGGACTTGTAGTTCTGCAACAGCTGGAGGGCCACCAGTTTGAGACCCCTGCTCTAGAGACTGGGTCAGTAGCGCTACTCGCCTGTGCCTTTCACATTCATTTACATTCTACAGTGTGTCACTAGGTGCTGCCGTGACCACCATTCGTTCCCTGATACTTTCCATTGCACACAACAATGACTCTTGGATGTGCCTGGGCCACTTGTGTGGGTACCAAGGTTCCAACTATCCAATCTCTTTCCAGGGAAGAAGCGACATCAACTAAAGGTCTGCACCAAATGTACAGGGGGAATCTCAGCACACAGACAGTTCATCTACATCGCTCGACTCATTCATCACACCTTCTGTGCGCCACTGAGGTGCACATCTTATAAACATATGGAGGTGGTTAATCGCTTCACTGTTGGCAAAAGGCTGCATACAAAAATAAACCTTTAACATCATAGCTACCTGCTCTGTCAGCCTTAAGTGTGTCCCAGACATTGCAGTTAAAATCATCGTATCCGGCTAAGAGGAGGCGTCCACTCTTGGAGAATGCTACTGAAGTGATGCCACAGATGATGTTGTCATGGGAATAGACCATCAGTTCTTGGTCTGCACGGAGGTCAAACAGCCTGCAAGTGGCATCATCTGAGCCAGTGGCAAAAGCATTACCATTGGGGAAGAACTGGATAGGAGGAAAGAAAAAAGTCACATTGCTGTTTATATTTATAAACTAAGCAAAGAAATAGAGAACTCAGGATTTGGGCAGATCTCTAGTAAATGCATGCAAACACCTCCAAAAATGCCAGGCCTATCAGCCAATTGCCTGCCTGAATGCTGCCATAATAAAAAGGCATGGTTAGGCATGTCAAGCTCAACTGTCATTCACCAACCTAGAACATAACTGACTGCAAATGCCTCCAAAACCTATCCTCCGATACCCATTATTGTCTATATACTGTTTGCTAAAGGGTATCCCTATATCATTTCAACAGGACGTATACTGAAAGGTTTGGAGGGACAAAACTTACACAGATAGCATTTATGTCAGACTCGTGTCCGGTGAAAGTCTGTCGGCACATTCCTTCTCGGATGTCCCAAAGTTTGGCTGAGGCATCACAGGCCCCAGACACAAAGCACCGGGAATCTGGAGCAAGGGACAGGCTCATGACATCCCCAGTGTGTCCAGTGAATGTGGTTGTCTGCTGGCCAGTTTCAATGTCCCACAGAGCACTGCAAACAGAAAGAAAAAAACACGGGTAACTAGAGTGCTAAACTACATGTACAGCAAGTGCAGACACAGCGGGTGATCTTTTGAGTTTGGATATCAGTCTCTATATTAATTTACCTGCAATATATCTTATTCTTTCAAACCTTTGTTCTTGATTTGATTTAAATTACGAGGGATACAAAATTTTCCCAGCATGCACCGCATCTCATGAGGTAGTCATAAGCTGCACTTTGTATGAGTGTACGTTAGTAAGGTTAGGGCGATTCCAGCAGCTATTATAACTGTGCACAAGGGCTACGTGTGTGAACAACTAAGCCAAAAAAAAAAAAAGGGGGGGGGGTCCAACAGAGTGGCAAGTCATAAAAAGGAAAGTACTATTTAAAAAATGATGTTCTAGTGACTGCACAAGCAGCAGGTAGGCCCCTTTCACACTGATGTGCTTTTCCAGGGTGACAAAAGAGCATGAAAACTATTCCCCATGAAATCCTATATTACTGTTCACACTACAGGTGTGCTACTACTTCTTTGGTGCAGTTTTACAAAGTGTGAACGGGCCTCTAAAGAACAATTTAGTGGAAATCAGCCAATATGCAGCCACGTATCTTATACATTATAAACATTGGACCTACAAGGCAAAAGCCCCGAAAGCTTGCAAAGCAGAAACCTTCTGTATTATTTTGGATCCAAACGTGAATAGTGAAAAAAAAGTCTATAGCCCATTCAAAAGAGAAGGACAAATTCTACTTACCAAGTGGTGTCTCCAGAGCTGGTAATAATTTGGTTATCATCCAAGAAGCGACAGCAGGACAGATAGCCTTGAAAAAGAAGAAAAATACAGCACGGACATTTTTCATTTGAACCATCATATTTTGTATCCCCCCCATTTGGAAAATACTGTTGTATTTAGAATGCACTCAGTTTATAGCCTGACTAGTTCCAGAGCATTTATACAAGTGTTTTAGACATACAAGACATTCAAATGAGCCCAGGTAAACGGCCTGTAAACATTAACCAGATTTGACTGTGGCATGGAGAGCTGTCAGGTACAAAGGGACAGCATCCCGGCTTTCTGCCAAGACATGAGACAGAGCAACAAAAACACTTCCTATCTGGGTTTCAAAGATTCCTGTGCTATTAAAACTGATCAGCTTTAATATGCTGAAGGATATCAAGCAAAGTTGCAAATTAAGAAACCCAGGAGATGAAACGTGCCGCCAATCAACAGTTTCACACCAGTTTAAAAAAAAAAAACAAAAAAAAAAAAGTACACAGTGACATGGGTGGGACCTCCAGCAGATTGACAGCCTCAACTCTGTTCCTATGTGTCGAGTGTCTACAAATTCATGATCTTCTCTATGCCCCCGAAGGAGGGATACATTTCCACATTCCCAAAACGCGTCAAGCTTTATAAGAAGCAGTTTCCATGCCTTTCATTAGCTCTTTCTGAGCCTGTTATACTCTAACTGTACTATGTACTTCTATGGTGATGTTGGCACCAATATTCTTCTCTTAATTCCTTTAATAAAAGGTAATATATATATATATATATATATATATATATATATATATATATATATGTGTGTGTATGTGTTATAGTCTGCCTATAAAGTCCCATAGTATCGGGGGTACTTTTTGTTATATACAACCTCTAGAGATTACCAGATGTAGCTCATAATTAGCCCAGATAAGATGAATCTCAAACGGGGACTTTACAACATAGCAAGCAACATAGGTAAGCCGTGTTGTTCCTGTAAAAACATGCAGCTATAAGTCCTCCATCAGCTGTAGACAACACGCACTATAAAGGGAGCTTACCCAGGGAGTAATATCCAAAACTCACCTCTGCAGCCCCTTTTCAAATATCATTATCATGGGAATTAGCTTAGCTCTCTCTGTGGGTTTGGTTTTACATCTCCTTTGTCGTCATCTACAGCTGATGGAGTACTTGTAGCTGCACAAGTTTACTGGAACAGCACAGCTCCCCTGTGTTCCTAGATATACGGCATGTATGCTTAGATGTTTCGTGTTAGAGCCAGCACACCTAGCAACATCTTGTGGTGAATCTTAATGATATCTTTAATTATATTTTATTCAGTGGCAGCTTATACCTATACCTCAGAATTATAAAGCCATCGTTTGAGATTCATCTTGTTACTTTGGGCTAATTTTGAGCTATACCTGGTACACTAATCTAGAGGTTGGCATATCTTAGATGCCCGAATCATTTTATTTTAATGATTTTGGTAAAAATCTTAGGGGAGTATATTTTTCTCCATCAGAATTGGTTTCCGAGGAGGACGTGATGCAAGGCTCCTATTTCCCCTTATTGAGTGCCTATTAGTCATTATTCTATGTTCCCATTCTGCCCAGTAACATATTAAGTAGAACAGCTACAGATGTAAAATACAGTAATGCCGGCCATACACTTCGAATTTCGAAAGAATTCTTTCGAAAATCGTATCTAAGAATTTTCGTACGAATTTCGCACCGTTAGTGGGCTGCAGCGACAGTCGATCTTCGTGCGGCAATCAAATTTGAGGGATCGGACATGTTGGAAATTTTTTGAAAAACAAACGATTTTCGAATCAACGATGGGAGAATCGTGCGAGAAATGTAATAGGGAAAAAAAAAAAAAAATGCGCAAGAAAAGAAAATTCCCAGCCACGAAAATTATTTTCTGTAGGAACATGAAGGCTTGGTCGGCCGAATTTCGAAAATCAATGGCAACATCATCGGATCACATTAAAAAAAAAAAAAAACGAACTTTGATTTTGGAAAAAAATTTTTTTCAAAATTCGACAGCGTATGGCCTGCTTTACTCTTTAGAGGCAACTGCTATAAAAGGTGAACAAATGTCACAGAGGCTACACATATTACAACACCAAAAGGAACTTCTCAGTTGCCATGATGTATAGCAAGACATGAAGCAAAACCTCAGGATGGTTGTATTAGAGCAACTGTTAAAAAATCTGTCCCCACAGTCAAATCACCATTCACTAGCTATGCTTTATGATTCAACTCACCTGTGTGCCCAGCCAACTCACGGCTCACTCGCACATTTCCTTCACGAGTTTTTAGGTTGTAAATTGAACAAATGTTATCAAGACCACCGCAGGCCACATAGTTTCCAGATGGGGCATATGCACAGGTCATCACCCAAGAAGAGCGCAGGGGAATTGCATGAACCTAAGAAAAGAAGAAAGATGGTCACAGATGAGAGTTTTGACCGTTAGATGTGTCTTGTTTCCTATATTGAACTAAGCCGTGTGGTTCTTCAGATTTTTTTTGGCTGCCATGCTTAAGGCCCCTCCTCCCCAAGAAATTGATTGGTTGCACACTACTAAAATCTACCTACACAAATCATTAATTTCAGTTTCAATAGGATAAGAGTTAAGGTAGACTGGACTTTGGTTGGAGGAATATGGGGATACCACTGTCAACCATCCGATCCTGGACAAGTATGCAGATTAGGAAAGTTAAATTTTCATTAAACATGCTTGTTTTGGCTTGATGACCATTTAAGGCAAGAGGGTCTCAATATGACCACCAGGCACTTTAAAGTGGTTGTAAACCCACTTTTTCAACTTGCACCTACAGGTAAGCCTAGATTAAGGCTTACCTGTAGGTGCAAGAAATATCTCCTAAACCTACACGGTTTAGGAGATATTTACTAAAATATGCGTAGACAACGGCGCATTCATGGGGTTAATCCCATTCACAAACTCGGCTACTTCCCAGCAATCGCTGGGCATAGCCGAATGGGACGCCTCCCGCGCGCATGCGCAGAGTGACGTCTCCGCCGCTCCGGCCAATCACAGCGCCGGAGCGGCGCTGTGATTGGCTGGTGCGGCGATACCCGGAAGTAACATTCCGGCTATCGCCGCAGTGATGTCTGCGGCTGGACAGAG
Organism: Rana muscosa; assembly: GCA_029206835.1. Lineage (NCBI taxonomy): Eukaryota > Metazoa > Chordata > Amphibia > Anura > Ranidae > Rana > Rana muscosa. The sequence goes on from CM055124.1 coordinate 205,907,049, forward strand.
GGACGCGGACTGCCTCGGGGGCCTCGATCTAAGGCAAGTGGTACATAATGAGCTATTATGCTAGTCATAAATAGCTCATTATGCCTTTTTTTTGCCAACCTGTAAAAGAAAGTGGGTTTACAACCACTTTAAGATGGTAGCAGATGTTGCTCCAATCACAGGTTTACTTTAGCCCTGGTTCACATTGGTACGATTTGACATGTCAAATCTGCCGCATCTACATCGCTGCACCGATTTCAAAAAGTAGTTTCTGTACTATTTTGCGATTTCGGGCTGCGAACCTGCACAGATGTCTGAAATTGGGACCGACAACCGGGAGTGAAATTGTGCGAGTTCAGCTGAGCTCGCACGGCTTCATTCTCGCAGCCCAGTGTGAACCTGGGCTTAAAAGTAAGTAGTATGGTTAATTCTATAGCATCAGGTATTATTTTGTAACTAGCTGGAATATTTTACAAAACTGAAGAAATGTCAAGGAGTTGGTGTCTCCTACAACCGAATGCCATTTTTTCAAGAGGCTTGAAAATAAAGCACTTGTGTCAATGCAATGACTCCATTTCCATTCATCCTATGAAGGCTTGGATCACACTGTTGCAATGTAATTTTAACTTGATTTTCAATGCAATTATGTAGTGCGACTTTGCATATTCTATGGGGCAAATCACACTAAAGATTGCACCAATGTAGCACAGGAACCTTTTCCAAAGTTGCACCATCCTGAGTCACATTGATAAGAAAGGACACCATTGAATATAATGTGTTATACGACTGTGTGCCTCAAAATGCACTAGTGTGAACTGTAAACCAGCACTTACAAAGCATAATTAAATTGTGTAAGTCAGTCTAATCTCAGTCTGTTGTAGATTCAACCTTTTACTGTGAAAAGAGGAAAAATATTCAAAAAACTTTATGAAATGCAACACTTTGGAAATGGTACATTGCCAAGGAAACCAACCTCTTACTGCAACAACTGCATGAAATTTTCTTAACTGAACTCCTACTGTTACAGGTTCAAAAATGACACCTGTAACAGAAGCTTTTTACATTACTAATTTGCAACATAAGTTTCAAAATGAATAATAAATAAAAAGGATATATATTATACACACAAAAGCAGGGGTTGCAGATGAGAGATCTTCTTGATCATTCAATAAGTCCACAGCAATGCAAAATTTACACACACTAATATATATATATATATATTACACACACACACAGTTATTTTTGTATCAATAGCTGATAAAAAGGCAGGGAAAAGTTGCTGTGATCTGAATTAGCAATAAAGAAAGCTCTGTTTTTTTTGACAATGGTAACCTGGTACATATCAGGCTGCACACATTACATCCCTATATAAACCTCAGTGCATACTAGCACATAGAAGTTATATATTTTTTCTTAATCTCCAAAATAGCAGGTATTTCCAGAAATATTCAGTTTTACAGTTTGATGTGAAACTTAACTGCATCTGGGCACCATAATCTGAAAACTATTTCAATCATTTTTAATATTCAAAGCAAACTCACCCATCCATATCTCCATGCTTTATTTTGTTGAGATCACTTTGAAAGACACCCCTAGCAGTTCTAGCTGCGGCTGTAAGGTATTGAGGGCCTTTTATTTTGAGGGGGCCTTTTATATTTTGATTATAGCTTTTATATTTCAAGTATTTACCAAAGGAGTATATACATATTTCTCTAGATTCATAGTTAAGCTTATTTTGCAACCAATATTATAACAAGTTTAAATATCATAGGTGAAAAGGCCCCCTCAAAATAAAAGGCCCTCAATACCTTACAGCGGCCATCTTGCGTAAGGGCAGATGATTCATGTAGCATTTACTTCCTGGAATACATCTGCACTTAGCTCAGGCATACAGGGCATGCTTAGCTGAGACAGCCCTTCCTCCAGATGAAAAAAAAAAAATGCCCATGAAGACTCATGGGATGTATGACATTTTGACCCAAGCCAGAAACCAGTAAGCACCTGAGTAATGTTATAAAAAAATAAAATAAAAATTAAACAAGCATATTATACCTTCCTATCCATTATTGAATTCTAGCAACTTAAGGAATAAAAATAGTTACTGTTGAATGAGTGTCTAGTTGCTCTTTAACAAAATCTCTACAGCATTACGTGAATAAACGACGTTAAACTGTATAAGGCAATTAAAACTACCTAGCGAAGATGAAGGCGCACAAATTGTTAGTGGGTACTTTAGGCCCCTTTCACACTTATACGACTTGTCACGATTTGTGATGGCAAAGTAGCATGACAAGTTGTTTTCCCATGACAACCATTCATATTAGTACGACTTTAAGTCGTTCTGACTTCAAAGTAGTCCCTGCACTACTTTGGTCCGATTTTGATGTCACTTACACAGGCATTCCCTGAAATCGCGTCAAAATCGCACGACTTTGAAGTCGCACTAGTGTGAAAGGGGCCTTAGTCCTATTTTTACAGATTCATACAATATTCAAATGACTGTATGCTCCCCGACACCGCCTTTCCTACCAGAAATCCAGTTCCATCTTTGCTCAGGTATCCAAGGTCAAATCTAATGCCTGGACCAAGATGCTAGACCAATCATGTGAATAGCAAGCACTTCCTGTGTAGTAACCCATGTTCTTGGGTGTTTATGCTTTCCCTCAACTCAACCTCCTGCTGCAGCTTTGCATTCTATTACAATGTACAATTATACTTCACGTACACTAGCAGCTCCTAAACTTGAGTTTAGGAGCTTTTGGCTCTTTTGCTAAAGCGCCTAAATGCAACTCCATAAAAGCCTATGTATGTGTCAATGCACACATAGGCTTTTAGCAGAGTTTAGGAGCTGTTGCGTTTAGGTTCAGCCTCCATCAACCACCCTCTCCTGAATGCAGAAGAATCGTATTCAGGATAGGAATGTTTTGACCACCAGCCACCGGAAACTGCAACACACGGCAAAACCATGCCAAACATCTAATTTTCCCTCACGGCTGCAGTAAATGATGGCCAAGTGTACATGAAGTCTTAGGAATTGCATCTTTCAGGCTACAGATATTTTTCCAATATTCTCCTCCAAGCACAATTCTAGGATTGAAGCTTAAAAGCAGTATTAAAGTGGTTGTAAAAGACTTTTCCTAAAACATGTTATACTTACCTGTTCTGTGCAATGGTATTGCATAGAGCAGGCCTTAACTTCTTGTTCTGGGGTCCCCCGCTGGCACTCTTGGCTCCTCCTACTTTGAGTGCCCCCATAGACAGCAGCTTGACATGGGGCACTTGTGCGGGTTCGTCCCAAGCCGCACCGTGTTCATCTACTGATACAGTGTGGCTTGTTTTGGGGTTTACCACCACTTTGAGTGTTTAATGAAAAAGCTAGTTAAAAAAAAAAAAAAAACCCTGATGCTATATATTGTGTCATGTGAAAACCCACCGGCCTTGTGAAATTGAGAAATAGGCCAAACCCCCACACAGCAGATTCAGTTCATAAGGGTACACAAGGTCATAGGTACAGCTCAAACCCTAAGGCTTCATGTACACGGGACATTTTAAAATCTCCCCTGAACAATCTAACTTGACAGATAGAAAACAACGCTTAAAAACAAACTTTTTTTTCAAATAGTCAAAAATGATCTCCATTAAAAACACCTGTAAACGAAAAGAGGCTAAACACAAGTTACCACGTTTAGACACCGTTGCATGCATTCAGCGCTTCAAATACCTCTGAACATCCGCCCTGAACGCATTTTTTTGCTTTCCAAAAAAAAAAGCCTCTGAACTCAACTGCCTAGAAAAGACTATAAACTATAAAAGACTATAAATGACCCTGTGTACATGTACTGATAAGATAACAGAGGAGAGTTCATGGGTAGCTGAAAAAAAAAACGCCCAACTGCTCCTAAACGTTTACCATCAGCAGTGTACACGAAGCCTAAGTTTTCAGGCCTGGTGCTTTACATCAATCGGGTTTGAGGCCGAATTCCTGCTGGGAATCCTTTTTGCAAACTCTGTGCGGATTTTCACTAGGTGTTCAGATTTCCTTGTATATTCTAACAGAGTTTGGTTAATAGTCTTCCAATCTATGAAAGGCTGTTTCAACTCTGGCAGGAAAAAAAAAAGAAGATTAAGCTTATTAGGGGCAGCAATGGATATCAATGGTTCAACATTCGCAAAATTTGTCGACAAATGAATAAATTGCATTATAAAGGATGCTATGGTTAGAATGGATCTGTTCTACAAACCAGCAGTTCTGGATGCACAGTAAGCCACAGGGGCATAAAAGGATGATTTGCAAGTCTCCGCCTACTATATTTAAAGGGCCACCACATACATTTTACATTACAGATGTTTTAATTCATTTTATGAACAAAAAAGTAAGCTTTGGGAGATTATAAAAGATTGGAAGATATTCACAGCTGACTTCCTTTCACTCATGTTACATCCAGTAATCCCAGAGGATACCGAGAACTCATCTTATATTTTTGCATAAAATGGCAGTCACAACAGACCAAAGTTGCACTGCAATAAATACAACGGTGAGACAATTATCTGCATCATTTCTACAATTTATTATAACAGCAGAGAACAGACAATATCATTTTTCAACATATTCCCTTTTCATTGCGTTCCACAAGTTTGTATATACCCTCGGAAAAAAGGTCTTGTTTGTCCCTCAGCCATGTAGGCACCGCTTCTAGTACATTTGTCTGTGACAAACTGATGACCTCTTAAGTTATCCTTAAAGTGGTTGTAAACCCGCACATATACCAAGTAAAACGACTGGCCTCAGGTGATACAGAAATGAAACAAATCCTCCTATATAATTTTTACCTGTGTCTATCTGCAGTCTTCTCTTTTCTACATCAGTTCAACATTTTTAAAAGGGGGCAAAGAGTTGAAATTACATTCTGCAGAGCTCAGTGAGGAGAGCTCCAAGAGCCGATTGGAGGGAAGAGTCACACCCCCTTCACAAACCAGATTAGAACCGCACTTCCTGATTGGCGGAGAGGCGGTTCAGTGTTAGAAAAAGCAAATATTCATTTGCTTTTCTAACACACATGGGTGGGCTCCAAGCGCAAAGCTCTGCGTTTAGAATCCACCTTTTTCTGAAGCCTATGGCTCCAATGAGGTGCTTCAAAAAACACCTGCCGCTGTAATTCAGGTGCCCAGCGTTCCAAAAAGGGGCCAGACGCCTGAATAGATGCATGCATTTATCCTTTCTACATATAGGGGGTGGCGTGGAGAGGGGGCGGAGCCCGTGGGCCAATCATGTCTGTGTGTGTGTGTGTATATATATATATATATATATATACACACACACACACAATAGAGAGATATATATATATATATATATATATATATATATATATATATATCTCTCTATCTGTGTGTGTATATATATCTGTGTGCGTGTGTTAGTCTATCAAAACAGCTCAGGTGGATACCATGCCAGCCCACACCTCCTTATCACCAGCTCACCTCAGGCAGTGGAGAGGGCACTGCCATTACAATGCACAACCCCCTCTGGCTGGCTCTTAGCTTCAGATGCACCCAGGCAGCAGCTAGGAAGTGAGACTGGACTAGACCCACGGTGCCAGAGGTGTTCCGGCTGAAGAAAAAACAGCAAGGGCTCTCGCCGCTTTTGGGATGGAGTCGCCTCTGGCAGGTGTCACCCGACATATCAGAAGTGTGCATGATCATCGACACTCCAAAATAGCACACCTTTTAGTAACCAGAGCAAGAATACACGAGAGTAAGCTTCGAGCAACAATACAAGATAGCCCCTAGAAGGCACGTAAAGTGACAAATATTTACAATCAATACGGATTGACATCCAGTGTCTTCAGTGACAAGTGTGGTAGTGCCATAGGGCAGGTCAGCTGACTAATTATAGAGAAGGGATGGAGGCGGAGGATAACCAGGGAGACCATACTTTTGGGAAAAAAAATTGCACGGCCCCTATGGTGATAAGTCCACTTCTCTCTAAAATACAGCATTAACAGCATCTCACCATTGCTCTATGGTAGAAGGGCAGGAAGACAACCACACCTGTGCTATAAGGTTATAGGCCTGGAAATATAGACAAGTCAGCATTAGCTTGGAGGACGGTAGTATGTTTTCAAATATGATGCTCAATAGTGCCACTTTAGGATCTGAGGGTAATGAACAAATCTTGTGCCAAAGGAAAAATGCTAGACCAGTATCTAAACAGTGCTGTTGGTGCTGAAGCACCCCTAGGACAACATCCCGTTCTACCCAAGGAATATAATTTTTGGGTGGTATAGTAGACCCAGTGTAATATGAAAAACTGCCAATTTCTGAGAAGGAGAGATGGAGACGGCTGGTACTGCTTCCAATACAGCTGTCCATTGGTCTTCATCCATATTGCCAACATCTTGTCTCCAAGTCTACTCTTCATGGCTATACACATGTCCCACTGCCTGTGCTTTCAAAGGTTAAAGTATTACTGAACAATGCAGACTCTCATTTGGCTTTGATTAAAATCAATAACAGGCCCCTTTACTAGCTAGCAAAGCTGAGGACTGGAACATGATATATTTTATTAATACATTTGTCAACTTTGTTTAGATGCTCTTTAACCACTTGCCTACTGGGCACCTTTACGCAATTCCTTCCCAGACCAGCTTTTAGTGCCGTCACACTTTAAATGACAATTGTGCAGTCATGCAACACAGTACCCATATGACGTTTTTATAATTTTTTTACCCACATTTCTTTTGGTGGAATTTAATCACCACTGTTTTTTTTTTTTTGCCAAACGAAAAAAAGACTGAAAATTTTGAAAAAACAACTTTTGTAGTTTTTTCTCCGGCACTGATGAGGTAGCACTGAGGCGGTAGTGGCGGATACTGTCGGGACGGCTCAGATTCATTTAGTGCTTTGATGATCAGTGTAGCTGTCCCTTTAACACAAGCCAGTTATCGTAAGCCGATGACCAGCTTGTGTTTACATCCGTAATCAGCTGTCATTGGACACAGCTGATCACAAGGTAAAGTGCCGCTGTGATTGGCCTTCTACCTCAATCACAGAGTGTGCCGCAGGGGGCACGGGCATCGTGATCACGGGTGTAGGCCTTACCAGCAAAGTAAGGTCGCACTGTAGCAGTTTTTTGGTCAGAAAGCGGTTAACCACTTGCAGACCGCTCAACAGCAATGTACTGCTTATGGGCAGCCCGTACAGGCAAAGTGACGTACTGGTACACGTCAGCAGGTGCCTGCCAATGATTAATGGCCAGAACCTGCTGATCAGCTGTGTCCAATCACAGCCCAGAGCTCTGTGTTCACAACACCACAGGGCTCTGTACAGGAGGGAACAATTTCTGCCAAACAGGAATAAGAAACAAAGCTTTAGTAAAAATCAGCACACATTACACATGGTTAAAGTGGTTGTAAACCCTCACATACACCCAGTGAAGTGAACAGCCTCAGATAGATTAAACAAATCCTCCTACATAAGTTTTACTTTTTTATCTGCAGTCTTCTTGCCTCTACATTCATTCAAAAGTGCATAATTGTGATAAAATCCTTCGACATCTGTCAGTATCAGAGGGGGAGGTGAGCTGCAGTTACAGTGTGTGAGATCTAATTGGAGCAAAGAGACATACCCTCTCCCCCCCACATGGCACAGGAACAAAGGAAGGATGAAGAGCTGTGGTGTGAATAGACAAGCTCTGCGCTGAGCTCCTTCCCTGTCACAAATGTGTCTCATGCGTCAGGAATACTTCTAAGAAGTGACATGCTGATAACAGAAATGAAGCGCCAGGGAGAACACTTTGGGCTCATTTACACCTGCTTCGGCTTCAACACACATCAACTGCTAGTTTACACTTGCTTCAAAACATGGCTTCGGACACGCTTTGTAAAGCTTCTGAACGCCAAGTCAAAGCTCCCGTCACTAAATAAAATGGTTAGTTTAAAGTCCTGTTTACACCTACTTTGGCTTCAAAAATTATACCCCATGTAGCTTTAGTGGTGCTTCAAAGCCTCCATAGAAGTCTATGGCAAAGCTCGCTTGAGGCCCCACCAAAGCCTCATCGAAGCCCCAACTAAAGCAGGTGTAAACAAGACTGTAAGCTAACCATTTTATTTAGTAACAAGAGCTTTGACTAGCGTTCAGAGCTTTAGGGTGTCCGAAGCCATGTTTTGAAGCAAGTGTAAACTAGCCCTTAGAGCTTTGGAGAGAACAGTAAAACACTACAGGTATATAATGCTTTGTTCAGATTTCATGACTGAGGTTTACAACCACTTTAAGCACACATTTAACTCCTTCCCAGCCAGTGTCATTAGTATCGTAACAGTGTTTAGTGTTAACACTCACTGAGTCAGCGGCTGTTTTGGCTCATTTATACTTGCTTCGGCTTCAACACATATTAACGGCAAGTTTACACTTGCTTCAAAACAAGGCTTCGGACACGCTTTGTTAAAGCCCTCTAAACACCAGTCAAAGCTCCTGTCACTAAATAAAATGGTTAGCTTACAGTCCTGTCTTCACCTTGCTTTGCTTCGGCTTCAAAAATTATACCCCAGGTAGCTTTAGTGGTACTTCAAAGCCTCTTTAGAAGCCTTTGGCAAAGCTCGCTCAAAGCCCTCAACGAAGCCCCATGCAAAAGCAAGGTGTAAACAGGACTGAATGCTAACCATTTTATTTAGTGACTGGAGCACTGACAACGTGTGTCCGAAGCTATGTTTTGAAGCAAGTGTAAACTAGAGTCCTAGTGTCAGATTCCCGACTGCACAATTGTAGTCCTATTGGCAGGGGGTTTGCACAGGCTGGGATTGCATTGGCAACTCATCTTGGATAAAGTATTCATATTGGATTAAGTATTGCACTTCGGCTCAGCACTACAGCGAATGCACAAAGTGAATATCCACAACAGACTTCTGCAGAACACCAAACAGACTACAGGTGACCTGATTCTCCATCAAACTTTCATCTCTCATCCAGACTTCCTTTCAATCTCACCACTCTATAGCATGCACTCCCATCTTTTTCTACTCGCAGTTGCACACTCTCCTTAAATTCTCTCTCCACCTCACAACTTGTATATATCCCCCTCACTCCTGCAGGTATCAGCTCCTGCTAATTCTGAACCCATATACCAATAAAACCTGCAGGACACTAGGGCATGTCCCCCCACATAAGACACACTCCCATATCACCTCTCTCACCCTTCTGCTTCTCCTAACTTGTGGAGAGGTTTCCCCAAATCCTGGACCACCATCAATTACCTTCAGACAACATACCCAGAACCCTCCATCTTCTGATAGCAGCCGCTATCCACACAATCTCATTTCTATTCCTCTTCAGCCTAGAACCAGCCTCCCCTTCTCATGTGCCCTTTGGAATGCCTGCTCTGTTTGTAACAAACTCACCACCGTTCATGACTGATTTATCACAAACTCCCTGAACCTACTTGCAATTACTGAGACCTGGATTCAAGAATCTGACCTTCCTTCTCCTGCTGCTCTCTCCTATGGTGGCCTCCTGTGGACTCGCTCTCCCAGGCTTGGTGGATGAAAAGGAGGTGGTGTTGGAATCCTCCTATCCCCTCAAAGCACTTTTCAGGTTCTTCATCCACCCCCCTCTCTGTCCCTCTCCTCATTTGAAGCTCACTGTATTTCGTTTATTTTCTCCAGTTTCATTGAGAATTGCTGTGATCTATCGGCCTCCTGGACCAGTATCAAGCTTCCTTGATGACTTCTCTGCCTGGCTACCCTACTTTCTCTCTTCTGAAATTCCAACAATCATTCTTGGTGACTTCAACATCCCTGTTAATCGTAACACTCCCACTGCCTCTAAACTGCTGAGCCTAACCTCCTCTTTTGGCCCAAAACAATGGACAAACTTCTACTCTGTTGGCAACTGCCTTGACCTCATATTCTCCTACCTATGCACTCCGCACCTCTCCAATATTCATTTTCCTCTTTCTGATCACCACCTTATTAGTTTCACTCTCTCCGTCTGCCTCCTCCTTGCCTTCCAACTACAAAACTATTACCCGTAGAAACCTTCGCCATCTTAACCCTTCTTTTTTCTGCTACAGATTGTCTCTACGACAAAATCTCATCCTTGTCCTGCCCCAACTTGGCCACTTCTATCTACAACAGTTCACTGTCATCCACCCTAGATACCTTTGCCCCCCTCACTAGACACATAATCAGGCCCCGACGGCTACAACCCTGGCAGACAGACAATACCAGAAGCCTCAAAAAACGTAGCCGCGCTCTTGAGCTTCTGTGGCGTAAGACTAAGTCACAGCAAGATTTCAGCCAATATAAATCTGCCCTCCAAAAATACCATTCCTGCCTCCACACTGCCAAACAGACCTACTTTATCACTCTCATCAACACCCTCTCATGCAGTCCACGTGAACTCTTTTCTACCTTTACCACTCTACTTCGTCCTACATTACCTCCACCCACTAACTTGCTCACTGCCCAGGAGATTGCTAATCACTTCAAAAATAAGATTGAGACAATTCATCTCGAGATCTCCGCTCTACAGATATCTCCCTCACTCTTCACTCCTTGTCCTCCTGCACTATCAATACTTCCCTCTTTTAACCCAGTTTGGTTTTGCCTCAACAGGAGTTTATTCTAGACGTATTAAATTATGCCATGACCCATAATTATTTCTGGTTTGGGGGAACCCATTACCTTCAAAATAGGGGGGTTGCGATGGGCGCGAAATTCACGCCCAGTATGGCCAATTTATTCATGGCCAAGTGGGAGGAGGATGTCGTCTACACCAACAGAAGGTCTGAATTGATTTTTTGGGGTAGGTACATAAACATCCTCCTCCTGTGGAATGGCGACATGACGTCTTTAACCACTTTTATGCGTTTTTTGAATAATAACTCATTGGGGATCTTATTGGAATTTACAGTGAGCACTGAGAACGTTCGTTTTCTGGATCTTGACATCCAGATCAGGAATGGCACCTTTAACCACTTCAATACAGGGCATTTGTACCAATTCAATACCGGGCCTATTTTGGCACTTCTCTCCTACATGTACAAATCATCATTCTTTTGCTAGAAAATTACTCAGAACCCCCAAACATTATATATGTTTTTTAGCAGACACCCTAGGGAATAAAATGACGGTCATTGCAACATTTTTTCTTGCACAATATTTGCGCAATAATTTTTCAAACGCCTTTAAAAAAAAAAAAAAAAAAAAATGGTTTCATGAATTAAAAAACAAAACAGTAAAGTTAGCCCAATTTTTGGGGAAAATATGAAAGATAATGTTACGCCAAGTAAATAGATACCTAACATGTCACGCTTTAAAATTGCGCACACTCATGGAATGGCGCCAAACTTCGGTACTTAAAAATCTCCATAGGCGACGCTTTAATTTTTTTTACAGGTTACCAGGTTAGAATTACAGAGGAGGTCGAGTGCTAGAATTGTTGCACGCGCTCTAACGCACGCGGCGATACCTCACATGCGTGGTTTGAACAGCGTTTACATATGTGGGCGACTTACGTGTGCAGTCGCTTCTGATCGCGAGCTACCGGGGACAGGGGCGTTTTAAATTTTTTTATTATTATTATTTTTTACTTATTTATTTTTTTACAAGGATTTTACTTTTTTTTTTTGATCACTTTTATTTCTATTACAAGGAATGTAAACATCCCTTGTAATAGGAATGTGTGTGACAGGTTCTCTTTATTGAGAGATGCGGGGTCAATAAGACCCCACATCTCTCCTCCAGGCTGGAAAGCATGAGATCAGTGAATTTTTTTTCACTGATCTCATACTTACAGCCGCAATGGCGGTTTTGTTTACATTTGAGACCCGGGCGTGACGTCATCACATCGCGCCCGGGCCTCCGACGATCATAGAGATGACTGGTGACCATCTGGTCACCAGTCATCTCTATGCTCATCACGTGACCGGAACAACGACGCCGGAAGATTCGCTCCGGGTCCCCGATCGCACAGGGGAGCCCGGAGAAGCACCGGATGGCGCCGGGGGGAGGGGGGGGGGGTGTGTGTGTCCCCTCCCGCCGCCTATAAGAACGATCAAGCGGTGGAACCGCCGCTATGATCGTTCTTATTGTGCACAGAATCGCCGGCACTTCAAAAGGATATCTGAATGATGCCTCTAGCTGCAGGCATCATTCAGATATCCCCCTACAAAGCCGAGGATGTCATATGACGTCCACCCAGGATGGGAGATCCCATCTGTGGACGTCATTTGACTATGGGTGGGTAGGGAAGTGGTTAATATAACCACTTTTTTTTTTAAAGTACAGACCGTAATTGGTATATAGGACAAGGCAGCTGCCATCATCCATCATGGCTGAAGTCCATTCCCAGGAGCCAATTTCTTCGTTTGAGGCGTAATTATACCCTTAAAGAAGATTTTTTTATACAAGCCAATGTATTAAAAGGAGAGATTTATAGAAAAAGGTTATTCAGTTAATGATCTTAACACCATTATTGGAGAAATAGGTGACATGGATCGTGCGCTTGTTCTTCAACAGAAGAACAAGGTATCTGACAAAGAGACCAATTACAACTTTGCCATGGCCACCACTTTCTCGAAACAACACACTGACATTAAAATAATTTTTCCAAACATTGGGGGGTCCTAAGAAATGATTCATTTTTGGGACCAGTTTTACCTGACAGGCCGCAAGTTGTTTTTAGAGGGGTTCCCCTTTGAGACTTCAGTTAGCCCCCAACATTTTAGATGCTCCTAACAGGGTTTCTTTCTTTCAAAACACAAAAGGCTATCACCCTTGCCACTACTGTAATGTGTGTAATACCAACAAGGATAAGAGTAGAAAAATCTGTCATTTTAGTTCACACACTACAGGAAGGTCTTTTGAAATTAATACTTTCATCACATGTACATCTCTTAATGTAGTGTACCTTCTGATTTGCCCGTGCGGTCTTCAATACGTGGGCCGCACGACACGTGCTATGTATGTACGTGTGAACGAACACATTGCCAATATAAAGAGAGGTTTTCCCAAACACAGTTTCTCTGCATTATTTGGAATGCCATAATAAAAACCCTAAGGGCATTACGTTTGTGGCTATAGATCGTTTTACGCCACATTGGCGGGGTAGCACATCCAAGCTGGAAATTTCTAAGATAGAAACCCGTTGGATTTATGACCTTAAGTGTTACACCCCATTCGGCTTGAACGTCGAATGGGATGTGAATTGTTTTATCAATAATAGTCGAGTTCAATATTTTATCTTTATATTTTTTAATAGAATTTTGTAATTTTCCAGAATTAATCTTAATTGATTGTTTGGTATACATTTTAGCAATGTAGTGGGTGGTATTCTATCCTCTAGCTCGAATTTTATTGATTTTTTTTAATATGTTATGTCATTTCCTATGTATTACATACCAATTTCCCTTTGAACACTAGTGGACAGTGTCCTAGGGATCCTTTCTGTTATTAATTTAGGTTCTAGCCATTATTTAACCATCAATTGTCTTTTCCTTTGTGGGCACTAGTGGGCAGCGTCCTAGGGAAATTTCATGACCATAGGGTTATTCTCCTGGGTGAGCCTCCCTCTATATCCTCACCTTGGGGCATTATTCCTCAATTGTCATTCATATTATTTCTCTACAAGTATCTGAGTTACATTAGCGTTTTTTCCCCCACTTCCGGTTTTCGGCTTTGGAGCGCATCTGGCACATGAGGCGCACTATATGGATGTATGTCACTTCCGATCTTATCTTTGACCGGATGTTTACATCCTTTGATGCAGCCGACTCGAGCGGCGGTTCTGCTTCCGGGAACGGGCGTCTGTCATTCGAGGTGGGTGGCTGTGTTGTGCATCCCTGTGTGGTGATGCATTCGTTCATTGCCGGATTACGGTTTTTTCCAGTCCCGCTCTCCCGGAAATGGGTATTATATTGTTGTTTTGCTTTTCATCTCCGTGAACCGCACGGCCATCTTGCGCATGCGCAGCCGTGTTCATTATTCCTTTTTTCCTATGTTTAAATTACTATCATAACGGCCCTGTGCGCATGCGCGGGTGTGCTTTGTGGATGACAGAGATGGGAATCAGCTGTGTTTTCCCTCAAGCTGTCCAATTAGAGGAATAAGCTGGTGCTATTTCCCTATATATTGAGTGTGCTCACATCATTGGCCACGCCTCTGATGATATCCCTTTGGATGAAACATGTCAGGCTGACCAATGTGAACACGCTTTGACCTGCAGTTTGTTACCTGCCTTTTACCATTTGCTTTCCTGCAAGTAGAATTTTAAATAAACCTTTCTGTTTGATCTTACGGGCTTCACTATGCTGCTTTTTTTCTTCCTATTGATTAACCACTTCTGAGGAGGATTGCATAGTACTATAATACACAGAGTTTTGAAAGTTACCTGGTTGTTGGTGTTTGGATTTTCCTGCCAATATTTCATCAAGTCTGGAGAGTTGTATCCATCGCTGATCCTCTACATTTGTCATTTACGTTTGAAAATGTTCACCTTCTGGTAAGCAGATTGTGAGCACATTTGGTGTGGTGTGGTGTGTTGTCCTTCACACTGAAATCCTTGGTGGTGGTGTTTCAACATTTTCGATCTACATTTACTTTCATATATTGAATTGACTTGGACTGTCACGTTTATTTTGCTTTATTGAAGCGCTGCATTTTTGGATTTACATATTTTTGCGTTTGCTTTATCAACAGACTGTGCACGCTGCTTTTGTTATTGCTACAATATTTTTTTCACTGTTAGCGCAAATTTTGTTCACCCTGTTTTTACTATAGTGGAAGTCGCTAAACTTTTTTCTAACACCCACCTAACCTCCTGCCCCCTGGACCCTGTTCCTTCTCAAATACTACGATCACCATCTGACTATCCTACACTCTAACTCATATCTTCAACCTCTTACTCGCTACTGGCATCTTCCCCAACCCTCTAAAACATGCACTAGTCACTCCTATACCAAAAAAGGCCTCACTAGACCCCACTAATCTTAACAACCCAAGACCCATCTCTTTACTTCCTTTTGCCTCCAAACTCCTTGAACGTTTAGTCTACAACCGACTGAGCAACCACCTCCTTGAGAATAACCTTCTTAATCCCCTTCAGTCTGGATTTCGCCCACAGCACTCCACAGAAACTGCCCTCCTAAAACTCACAAACGACTTGCTAACAGCGAAAACCAACAGTCATTATTCCATACTCTTACTCCTGGACCTTTCCGCTGCCTTTGATACAGTTGACCACCCCCTCCTCAAAAAACTCAATTTGCTTGGTCTCCATGGCTGCACTCTCTGTTGGTTTGAATCTTCCCTATCTCACCGCACCTTCAGTGTCACAACTCCACTTCCTCCTCTCCAACTCCTCTTACCGTTGGGGTCCCCCAAGGTTCTGTCCTTGGACCTCTGCTATTCTCAATCTACACATCCTCCCTGGGTCAGTTGATAGCCTCCCATGGCTTCCACTACCATTTATATGCTGACAACACCCAAATCTATCTCTCTGCCCCTCAGCTCACCCCATCAATCTCCTCACGCATCACAGATTTACTAACAGACATATCAGCCTGGATGTCAAACCACTTCCTCAAACTGAATCTAAAACTGAGCTCTTAATATTTCCTCCCCCACGTTCCCCTTCCCCTGACTTCTCTATCAAGATCAATGGCACATCTATCAGTCCGTCCCCACATGCCAGGGTGCTAGGGGTAACCTTAGACTCTGAACTGTCCTTTCAGGCCCACATTCAGTCCCTGTCCAAATCATGCCGCCTTGGCCTCTGCAACAATTCCAGAATACGCCCCTTTTTAACCAATGACACCACCAAGCTTCTAATTCACTCCCTGGTCATCTCTCGCCTCGACTACTGCAACTCCCTCCTCATTGGATTACCTTTACATAGACTATCCCCCCTTCAGTCCATAATGAATGCTGCTGCAAGACTCATACACCTTACCACCCATTCAGTGTCCTCCACCCCTCTCTGCCAATCCCTTCACTGGCTCCCACTCACCCAACGAATAAAATTCAAAGTACTAACAATTTACAAAGCCACCCACAACTTGGCCCCCAGCTACATCACTAACCTAGTCCCAAAATACCAACCAAGACGCTCTCTTCGGTCCTCCCAAGACCTTCTGCTCTCTAGCTCCCTTGTCACCTCCTCCCATGCTTGCCTCCAGGATTTCTCTAGAGCTTCTCCCATCCTTTGGAACTCCCTACCCCAATCTGTAGGACTGTCTCCTAATCTATTCATATTTATACGATCCCTGAAAACACTACTCTTTAAAGAAGCCTATCCTGCTTCTAACTAACTTGTACTTCCTGCATCAGATCATCCCCCCCACAGCTATTACCTTTTGTATCAATTGACCCTCCTTTTTAGATTGTAAGCTCTAATGAGCAGGGCCCTCTGATCCCTCTTGTACCAAATTGTAATGTAACTGTAATGTCTGCCTTTATTTTGTATAGCGCTGCGCAAACTGTTGGCGCTATATAAACCCTGTATAATAATAATTAAAAGTCGCAGATTACCGGCATTAGTAGTATTAAAAAAAAAATCCAGTATATATGCACACCATAGCTTGTAGACGCTATAACTTTCACACAAAAGTAATCAATATACACCAATTGGGATAGAGGTCGACCGATATGGGTTTTTCGCTGGCCGGTGCCGATATTTAGAAATTTGGGCGGCCGATGGCCGATTTTTGTGTGGCCGATTAAAAAAAAAAAACCCTCACCCACTCCACTCCTTCCTGCTTACTCCCGTCACTCTAGCACACACTTGATGTCCTCAGTACAGATGGCACTGGCAGGTGGCACTGGTTTGGAACTGGCAGGTGGCACTGGTGTGGAACTGGCAGGTGGCACTGATTGGCACTAGCAGATGGCGCTGGTTTGGAACTGACAGTTGGCACTGGCAGGAGGCACTGATTAGCACTGGCAGGTGGCACTGGTGTAGAACTGGCAGGAGGCACTGATTAGCACTGGCAGGTGGCACTGATTAGCACTGGCAGGTGGCACTGATTAGCACTGGCAGGTGGCACTGATTGGCACTAGCAGATGGCGTTGGTTTGGAACTGGCAGGTGGCACTGGTTTGGAACTGGCAGGTGGCACTGGCAGGTGGCACTGGTGTGGAACTGGCAGGAGGCACTGATTAGCACTGGCAGGTGGCACTATTGGCACTGGCAGATGGCGCTGGTTTGGAACTGACAGATGGCACTATTGGCACTGGCAGGTGGCACTGGTTTGGAACTGACAGATGGCACTGGCAGGTGGCACTGGTTTGGAACTGACAGATGGCACTATTGGCACTGACTGGCACTGATTGGCACTAGCAGGTGGCACTTGTTTGGAACTGACAGATGGCACTGATTGGCAGTGGCGCTGGCTGGCAGTGCTGGCTGCCGGTGGCGGGTGGCGCTGGCTGCCGGTGGCGGGTGGCACTGGCTGCCGGTGGCGGGTGGCACTGGCTGCCGGTGGCGGGTGGCACTGGCTGCCGGTGGCGGGTGGCACTGGCTGCCGGTGGCGGGTGGCACTGGCTGCCGGTGGCGGGTGGCACTGGCTGCCGGTGGCGGGTGGCACTGGCTGCCGGTGGCACTGGCTGGCGGCACTGAGATTGCACTGATTTTGCAGACCCAGCAGCTAAATTACATCAGCCAATGATTGGGCTGCTTTAGAAAGGGGGCGGGGCCACATACACATAGCGACCCGCCCAGATACCATCCCATTAGCTGGTGTAATATAGCTGCTGGGTCCCGCCCACCCCGGCCGGGTCCCGCCCACCCCGACATCGAGCTGACAGCTCCTCTCTCTCTCTCCTTTCTGCTCACACACTCAGCGGCTCTGGCTGCATCAAGCGCCGCGCTGAGTGTGTGAGCAGAGAGGAGAGAGAGACAGAGAGGAGCTGTCAGCTCGATGTCTGGGTGGGCGGGACCCGGGCCGGGGTGGGCGGGACCCAGCAGCTATATTACACCAGCTAATGGGATGGTATCTGGGCGGGTCGCTACGTGTATGTGGCCCCGCCCCCTTTCTAA
The DNA here is from genome assembly GCA_029206835.1 of Rana muscosa. NCBI lineage: Eukaryota > Metazoa > Chordata > Amphibia > Anura > Ranidae > Rana > Rana muscosa. Next base: position 205,925,054 of record CM055124.1, read on the forward strand.
AGCAGCCCAATCATTGGCTGGTGTAATTTAGCTGCCGGGTCCCGCCCACCCCGGCCGGGTCCCGCCCACCTCCGACATCAAGCTGACAGCTCCTCTCTGTCTCTCTCCTCTCTGCTCACACACTCAGCGCGGCGCTTGATGCAGCCAGAGCCGCTGAGTGTGGAGAAGGAAGAATGAGCGGAGGTCAGTCTGAAATATCGGCCTAATCTTGATAATAAATCGGCCGATGCCGATTTATCAAAAATGGCCAAATATCGGCCGATATATCGGTCGACCTCTAAATTGGGATTTTGCTTTTCCAAAATTGTAGAATACATTTGATTTAAAAAAAAATTATCAAATAGGTTTTAAAGCAGAAAGGAAAAAAAAAAAAAAAAAAAAACAACTTTCCAATTTTTCGGTCTTTTGTTTTAACAAAAATGGAAAAAACGGGGGTGATCAAATACCACCAAAAGAAAGCGATTTGTGGAAAACAAATTATGAAATTTTGTTTGGGTACAGCACTGCATGACCACGCAATTATAGCGCAGTGCTTAAATAGCAAAAATGCTTCCTTAGGTGATTAAAATGAATACTTTTATGACTTGCAAAAATATTAAGTTTTTTTTTTTTTTAAATCATTGCTGTTCAGCCTTTTTAGGAGGACTTGTTTTTTTGGGCCACCTCACCATAACCTTAATGGTCTTATAGAAAACTGTAAAACATGAAATCCAAGCCAAGTACTTCAAGCCCAAGACAGCTCTTAAAAGCTTGAATGTGTCGAATGATGCAGGAAGAAGCTGCAAACCACATGGAAAGGAGGTCAGGAACTCTGTTACATCAAGTAACCCAATCACTAATGCCAGGAAGGAGACAAAAGTTGCTCATCTAGAAATACCACATTAGAGTTGCTGTAGTGCAGGCTTCAGCTTACAGCAGGAACCATTTTCTGCAGCAAGCTCTTTATCAGCCTATAGATTGTGAACCAACACTGCTGAAAAGCACTTTACAGAACATTTAATCCACATCCTAATGAACAAGGATTTATCTCCAAATGGGCAGTCTAGTCCTTGCAGAATGGGCAATGCTTTTCTTAATATGGGTAACTCAGGTATATGAACTTTGTTCCCACAGGAGACAAAGCGTACTTTTAACCTTTAACATCAGAGTTTACATAATAGGTTTACTTTACATCCTGTATTCCTCAGCCATTAATCACAGGAGCTGTGCTGCAGGAAGAGCTGATTAAAACCAGGCTGCCTTGAATCCTGCCAGAAGGCTACACATGACTTCAGTATCCATTTAATAATTTCTCAAATATAAAGTGTGCAGATGTATGGACTTTACATTTAAAACCCCACTGCAGGCAAATTCTATTTTCAGTAGAGTGACTGGTCCTCCTACTGCCCCAGAGTAGTTTGCTCTGCAATTTTGACAACTTCATTATACAAGAGAACAATGGGCAGTAGTATGATTATTGAGCAGAACTCTGCCTGTCTTTCCTAATCCCTGGCTAGCTCTGCCCGCCCACTCCTAAATAGGCATGCCCTCTTTGCAGAATGTAACTCATTAGCACGTCATGTGGAGTATTCATTATACAATATTATAAATTATTAGTGCCAGGCACACAATTCACATGACTTCCTTGGAGTTCTGGGTCTGGATGTCATGACTATCAATCTTTATCTGCATTCTGCAGGTGTGCCAAAACCAGACCCACCCGGCACATCACTTCTGGTCTACAATATCCTTGGCATCCTTCACTACATTTGAGCTGTGGGAGATGCGTATGGGGGGAAAATGGTGGATAGCCGGTTACAGGGAAAATATTAAAGTGGTTCTAAAGGATGACTCCTATTATAAAAAGGAAAACTGTCCCAAATAAGTAACCAAAAATAAAAAAAACTAGCCACTTCCAGTCCTTAGGCTGTGCATAAACCGTCTCGGTTTAAAGTGGTTTTACCAGGATTATGACTGTAGCTACAGTCATGATCTTGGTATTGTTCTTTTTAGCTAGCGATTCTTTTAGGTAAAACTGATCCGAGTAGCTATACAGGCAGTGGGAGGCCTCCCCTTTACCAGGTGCTCCTATCCGATCAGGGAGCCTGGCAAGTACGCAAGTGGTGGCATCAGTTTCCCTGAGACAGAGGAATAATTGTTCCTCCCACTGCTTGAGGTCAGAAACTGGAAGTGAAAAGGATTTAGTCTTTTCTGGTTTCAGTCTGACGTAAACAAGCCATAACCGGCAATCAGATGCTTTGGAGGCCAGGGGAGAGATGGGGGCCAACAGACCCTAGATACCCCATAAAGAACGGCCACACCCCATGCCATCACAACTAAGGTTGTTTATCCCTTCGGATGGCAAAAAAAGTTGATACAAGAATGAAAGTCCCGTACACACAGGCGAAATGTCGAAAGAAAACGGGCCGTTAAAAAAAAAAAACACACACACACAGCTTCTGCGAAACCAGAGCCACACACTATACAAGGTACAATGTTCAAGCTTAGTCCCCTAAAGTACAATGGCTCGGTATCTGCCAAATAGGGACTAGCTCGCGTTCTCGCAGGTAGTCTCTCCTTCAATGCTCTTAATGGCTTTCATACATCCAACAAAACTAGCTCTATTTTGAGATTGGAGGTTTCCTCCGCTGTTCTGGTTGAACAACAGGAAATTACTGTTGTGAGTCTTTAGACCAGTCTCCTGATTTGTTATAACTATGTTAGGGAACCTGTTATTTCTCTAATGTATGTAGACTTCTTGGACGAATTATTGCCCATTACTGAATTTCGTAGGTTGACGTGTGTCATGATGTAATGTTGTATAAACCGCATACCTTAAAGATTAAAAAAAAAAACACACACACACAGCTGACAGTCGGCCCGAGGAGCGACAGACTCCTGATTAGCGCTCTCCGCCAATGGCAGAGTGCGCTTATAGGAGTGTTCTGGTAGAGGGCCATCCCCCCTGTCAGAACATAACAGCTCAGCGGAGGAGATCATCACTGGACTAACCTCGCATTGGTTAGTTCAGCGGCTCCAACTGGAGCAGTCAGGTTTTTGTGCAACCCAGCATGCGCGCCGTAGACAACGGTGCAGGCGCACTGAGCGTCCCTGCATAAATGGGACATGCCGGTTTTCTCAATGGCCGAATGCCGGCGCTGTGATTGGCCGGAGCAGCAATACCAGGAAGAACCTCCGAGGTGACATGGCGGCGCGGAACGAGGACGACTTCGGGGGCTTTGATTTCGAGTAAGTGCCACATGAGCTAGTATGCATAGCATACTAGCTCATTATGCCTTTTACTTGCAGGGGTTTTTTTTTTTCCGGGAAAAGTGTCAGAGGGTTTACTTCCTCTTTAAGGACCTGGTCTGTTTTTTGCATGAAAATTACTCAGAACCCCCAAACATATATTGTTTTTCTAACACCCTAGAGCAGGGATATGCAATTAGCGGACCTCCAGCTGTTGCAAAACTACAAGTCCCATCATGCCTCTGCCTCTGGGTGTCATGCTTGCTGCTGTCAGAGTCTCGCTATGCCTCATGGGACTTGTAGTTTGGCAACAGCTGGAGGTCCGCTAATTGCATATCCCTGCCCTAGAGAATAAAATGGCGGTCATTGCAATACTTTTTGTCACACCGTATTTGGGCAGCGGTCTTACAAGCGCACTTTTTTGGGAAAAAAATATTTTTGAATTAAACTAAAACTGTAAAGTTGGCCCAATTTTTTTTTTTATATTGTGAAAGATAATGTTACGCCGAGTAAATTGATACCCAACATGTCATGCTTCAAAATTGCGCCCGCTTGTGGAATGGCGTCAAACTTTTAACCCTTAATTTCCATAGGCGACATTTAAAAAATTCTATAGGTTGCATCTTTTGAGTTAGAGGTCTAGGGCTAGAATTATTGCTGTAACGATTGCGGCGATACCTCACTTGTGTGGTTTGAACACCGTTTTTATATGCGGGCGCTACTCACGTATGTATTTGCTTCTGCGCGCAAGCTCGGGACAGGGCGCTTTAAAAAAGTAGGATTTTTAAAACAGCTTACCTGTAAAATCCTTTTCTTGGAGTACATCACGGGACACAGAGCGGCATAGTCATTACTATGTGGGTTATATAGAATTACCTTCAGGTGCTGGCACTGGCAACTTCCAAAACAGGAAGTACCCTCCCCTATATAAGCCCCTCCCATCCAGGAGCACCTCAGTTTTGTAGCAAAGCAATAAGTGTCCCCAAAAGAGGGGTGGGAGCTCTGTGTCCCGTGATGTACTCCAAGAAAAGGATTTTACAGGTAAGCTGTTTTAAAAATCCTACTTTCTTGTTCATACATCACGGGACACAGAGCGGCATAGTCATTACTATGTGGGACGTCCCAAAGCAATGCCAAATGAGGGGGGGGGGGGGATACACCATACATAAGCTGGGCGCCATCAGGCATGAGGATCTTTTGCGGCCTGCAACACACTGCGCCCAAAGGCGACATCCTCCTGACTTCTAACGTCCACCTGGTAGAACCTAGTAAACGTGTGTACTGAAGACCATGTTGCGGCCTTACAAATTTGAGCCAGGGAGGCCTGGTGATGCACTGCCCATGAAGTTCCAACTGCTCTCGTGGAGTGCGCCCTAACTTTGAACAGAGGCGGTCTCCTTCTCAAGCCATAGGCTTGTATTATGACCTGTCGAATCCACTTGGCTAAAGTAGATTTTGATGCTGCCTGACCCTTTCTGGGGCCTTCCGGCAGAACAAACAAAGAATCCGTTCTACGAATCTGAGCAGTGGCTTTTAGATAAGCTTTAACTGCTCTTACTACATCCAAAGAATGCTATAACTTTTCCTCTACCGAGCTTGGTTTGGGGAAAAAAGAGGGAAGAACCACATCCTGGTTCAAGTGAAACCTCGATACCACCTTAGGAAGAAAGGCTGGATGAGGACGTAACGCTACTCTGTCCTCATGAATAACCAGATATGGCTCTTTACAGGACATGGCGGCTAATTCCGACACTCTTCTAGCCGAGCATATGGCTACTAAAAATATCAATTTTCTGGTGAGTAGAACCAAGGAAATGTGCCGCAAAGGTTCAAATGGCTGCTTCTGCAGAACCGACAGAACCAAATTTAGATCCCATGGGCATATGGGAGCTTTAATCGGTGGAATAATATGAGTCACCCCTTGCATAAAGGATCTGACAAGTGAATGCATAGCCAGGGGCCTTTGAAATAGTATTGATAAGGCCGAAACCTGACCCCTGATAGTACTTAAGGCAAACTTCCTGTCTACAGCCCACTGTAGGAAGTCCAGAATTATGCCTATAACGTACTTACGTGGATGCCATTTTCTGGCCTCGCACCAAGTGATGTACGCCTTCCAAACTCTATAGTAGATCTGCCTGGATACAGGCTTCCTGGCATTGATTATAGTTGATACCACAGAGTTAGAGAGACCTCTCTTCTTTTAGGATGTGGGATTCAATAGCCAGGCCGTTAAACTTAGAGTTAGTAAGGAAGGGTGGTATATCGTCCCTTGCGAAAGCAGGTCCGGACGACGTGGAAGGGTCCAAGGACTCCCCACAGACATTTTGATGATCTCCGCGTACCAGGCCCTTCGGGGCCACGCTGGAGCCACCAAGATCACCGGCTTCTTTTCCAACCTGACTCTACGAAGGAGTCGAGGCAACAATTGTAGCGGAGGGAATGCATATATCAGTCTGAACTCATCCCAAGGGAACACCAGAGCATCCGAGCCGCAAGCGAGGGGATCCCTTGTCCGGGAGACAAATCTGTCCACTTTTGCGTTGAATCTGGATGCTAGCAGATCTACATCCGGTGTTCTCCACCGCTGACATATCGCTCGGAAGACCTCGGGATGAAGGGACCATTCCCCTGGGCATAACTGTTGGCGACTTAGAAAGTCCGCCTTCCAATTCTCCACCCCTGGAATGAAGACAGCTGACATACATGGGACATGCTTTTCTGCCCATTCCAGGATGTGACTTACTTCCCTCTGGGCTGCACGACTCCTGGTGCCTCCCTGATGATTGATATAGGCCACTGCTGTGGTATTTGTCTGATCGAATTCTGACAGGGGACCCTTGAAGTCTGGATGCCCAGGCTACTAGGGCATACCGGGCTGCTTGTATCTCTAAGAGAGAGATGGGCAGGGTTTTTACTACATTTGACCATCTGCCCTGGAGAGACCATTGCTCCAGTACTGCCCCCCAGCCTACAAGGCTGGCATCTGTAGTGACCACCTTCCAGGATATCGGACTGAAGGGTTTTCCCTTCTGGAGATTCTGGGGGATCAACCACCAGCAGAGACTCTTCCGAACGAAAGGGGACAAAGCCATCGGGAAGTCTAGAGCCTGACTTTTCCGTTCCAGGCTGACAATATGGCCCTCTGTAAATTCCTTGAGTGGAATTGGGCGTATGGCATAGCTTCGAATGATGCTACCATCTTTCCTAGCAGCCTCATGCACAGGCGTATGGACGGCTGTCTTTTTGCACAAAGTAGGCGGACCAAGTCCCTCAAAGAGGATACTTTGTCTTGAGGTAGGAAAATCCTCCTCTGGTCTGAATCCAGCCGTAGCCCTAGATATAACAGGTTTTTCACTGGCTGTAGGGCTGACTTGTCCAGGTTGATGACCCAACCGTGAGATTCTAGATACTTGATTGTATCGACAATTACCACTTCTAGCTTGGCAACTGAGTGGTCCATCAACAACAGGTCGTCTAGGTATGCCATTATCGTTACACCTCGTGTTCTTAGATCGGCCAACAGTGGGGCCAGAATTTTTGTGAACACTCGTGGTGCTGTGGCCAGACCGAATGGTAAGGCTCTGAACTGAAAATGGCGCCCTTCTACTGCAAAGCGTAGAAATTTTTGATGGCCTGGAAAGATGGGAACATGCAAGTAAGCATCTTTGATGTCGATCGAGGCTAACCATTCCTCCCCCTGTAGGGCAGCGGTGACCGATCGGATCGACTCCATCCGGAAGGACCGGACTTTTAGAAATTTGTTTAGACTCTTTAGGTCCAATATGGGTCTTATGTCCCCGTTTCGTTTCGGGACTGTGAAAAGGTTTGAGTAGAAACTCAACCCCCACTCTTCCATAGGAACCTCCATAATTACTCCTTGGAGCAATAGTTGTTCTGACGCCACTAGGAGACACCTTTTCAGAGGGTCTTTTGGCATGCCTGACCACATAAAATGGGAAGGAGGAGACTCTTAACTCCAACTTGTATCCCCGAGTTACTGCGGAGAGCACCCATCCGTCTTTGATCGTCTCCCGCCAGGTCTCTGTGAACAACTGAAGTCTTCCCCCCACCCGTTTGAGTGGGGGCAGCCCTTCATAGGCTTGACTTGGAGGCTGGTTTAGTACCTCTTCGGATCCAGGGTTTTTTATTACCCTGTGACTGTCCCTGATTTTTACCTCCTGAGTTTGACCGAGGAGGCCGTCGGAACTGCTTAGTAGCAGACGTCCCAGGGATAGGAGAGGTAGCCCTCTTAAAAGATGGACCCCTAGACCTCTTCTTACTCGGTAAGAGAGTACTTTTACCACTGGAAATCTTCTGGATATATTTATCCAGGTCTTCGCCAAAAAGGCGTTCTCCATGAAATGGGAAGCTAACTAAGAGCTTCTTACAGGGAGCCTCAGCAGACCAGTTCTTGAGCCACAGAAGCCTACGCATATGTACCAAAGACAGCGTGAGGCGGGAGGCCTGATGGATAGAATCCTTGATGGCGTCAACCGCAAAGCATAATGCTCTAGGCAGATCAGCCAGAGCCTGGGCCTGCTGGTCTGGCAAATCCCTCAGGACCATTTTCATTTGATCCTTTAAAGCTTGGCAGACCCCAATAGCTGCCACTGCTGGCTGTGTAACAGCCCCTGCTGTGGAAAAAGCAGACTTTAATAAAGATACCAATTTTTTATCTACTGGATCTTTGAACATTTGAACTTTATCTACTGGACATGTCAGTGATTTGTTCACAGAAGAAATGGCTGCGTCCACCGTAGGAACATTCCATCTCTGGGTGAATTTTTCCTCCATGGGATAGATCACCTGAAATTTCTTAGGTGGAACAAATAGTTTATCAGGATGTTCCCAGTCCTGGTATATAAGTCCTTCCAATAATGGATGAATTGGAAAGGAGCAATTAATCTGGGGAGCTTTTAGCGACCCCAATGAGGAGACAGCAGTAGTTGATGGTTCAACAAGAGGCATTTTAAATGCAGATCGAACCATGTCAGTTAGGGTCTGGACCCACAATCTTTCAGTCTGTGATGCTGAAAATGGTTCATCTACTGTCGATTCCTCAAAAACAGAGTTAACCTCCTCCTGATCCCCTTCAGGTAGGTCAGTCCCTTCCTGGGACTGTTGCTCTGCCAACAGGCACTCTAATGGAGGGGATGGAGATCTGGCGCGCTTTCTTTCCTGTAGAGAAGAAGCGATCAATGCTGCCAATCTCTGCTCCAATCCCTCCAGAGTTGAGGCAAAAACCTCCTCTGTTATATATGCAGGAGCAGGTGGACTGAGGACAGCCGCAGTACCTGGCACTCCCGGGGGTTCCTTATGGGTATTAACCTCTGATTTCTCAGGGGAGGAAGGTGCAGATGACTGCTCCAGATCCTCAGAGCCCGATGGAGACCCCCTACACTTCCTGAGAGGTATATCTCAGAGTTTTTTAGGCGGCATATTCCTTAGTTCAAAGCTGAGGTATTCCAGCCGCAATACACCCCTTTACTGAAATAGTCTAATGCAATTTGCTGCTATGTACATCAGTGGGTGTCTACTAATGCGTCTTTCTGGGGATGCCTGTATCAACCGCCCGCTGTAAGCCCCTATACCATGCTACCAGCTCCTTTTCATGCTCTGTGTCCATAGCAAGCAGCGTGGACTGAGTCCTTTTATCTTGCTGGGACGCCCGCACATGCGCAGAAGCGCTGGGCGCACAGAGCGCGTCATCCGCCAGGCTCCGCCCCCTTTTTTGAAGCTAAATCTATAAAAAGAAAGCGTGTGTGTGCGCGCGCGTGCACGTGTGCGCTCTTGGCGCCATGTAGGGAGAGGAGCCAGGGTCCCTGTTTCACCAGGACTCGGGGATGGAAGGAAACTACTTGGCAGCATGACAGAGGAATGCAGCTTCCCTGATCGAGAGCTCACTCATCTGCCTGGACTTTCACCATGGAAGGAATAGTCCCAAGAAAAAAAAGACGTTCCACAGCGGCCTCTAGTGGACAAACACAGGTACCGCACTTTTGTCTTTTTTTTTTTTAAAAACCTCCTTTATGAAAAACATTTCTAGGTTTACAGTTTTTAAAACTTCCTTTATGAAAAGACATTTCTAGGATTTCTTAGGCATATACAGCTATTAGCGGGAATACCTTTAGGTAACAGGCAGAAAGACATATTAGGCTTGGGGGTCCCCTCAATAGAACCAAGTTCCTGAGGGGCCCCCACTTACCTTTTCCCCGCCGCAGGACTTTGTTTGGTCCACAGAAGCCCAAACTTCACCTCTCACGGCAGGCATTGTACTAGACCTTCAGGGACCGGGTTCCCAAGGATTCCACTCCCCTGGACCTGTAAAGCACCCTGCACAGATAGCCTCTTGGTTTTGGGTATGACCAGAGCTCTGGATCCCAGGGTCCAGCCCTCCTAAGAGAGGCATTACAGGCAAAACCCTGCTCTTCTCTGCAAGGCCCGGGTACCGACCGTTTAGCTATGAAGCTTTTTTGGTCGGATCCGGAATAGCTTGCCAAGGCCCAGAGAACCTGTACACAAGCCCAGATGAATACATGTTAACCTTGGCCAACACCTTAGACACTGGCAAAAAACTGAGGTGCTCCCGGATGGGAGGGGCTTATATAGGGGAGGATACTTCCTGTTTTGGAAGTTGCCAGTGCCAGCACCTGAAGGTAATTCTATATAACCCACATAGTAATGACTATGCCGCTCTGTGTCCCGTGATGTATGAACAAGAAAACTATTTTTTTCTTCTTTATTTTACTTGATTTTATTTTTACACCGTTTAAAAAAAAAAAAGGGTCACTTTTATTCCTATTACAAGGAATGTAAAAATCCATTGTAATAGAAAAAAGCATGACAGGCCCTCTTAAATATGAGATCTGGGGTCAAAAAGACCTCGGATCTCATATTTAGGCCCCTTTCACACTTATACGACTTGTCCCACGATTTGTGATGGCAAAGTAGCATGACAAGTCGTTTCCCATGATTTTCAATGACAATCATATTAGTACGACTTTAAGTCGTTCTGACTTCAAAGTAGTCCCTGCACTACTTTGGTCCGATGTTGATGCCACTTACACAGGCATTCCCTGAAATCGCGGCCGCGAAATCACGGTGAAGTCGCACTAGTGTGAAAGGGGCCTTAGACTAAAATGCAATAATAAAAAAAAAAATTGTCATTTGAAAAAAAAAAAAAAAAAAAAGGGCCTTTAAGACGCATGGGTGGAAGTGACGTTTTGAGGTCGCTTCCGCCCTGCTACGATATGGAGACCGGTGGGGGCCATCTTCCCCTCGCTCGTCTCCATACCCAGCTAGGAAGAGTACACGTTCGCCTCCGCCGCTACCGACGGCTCCGGTAAGCGGCAGAGGGCGCGGGAGAGCCCTCTCCCACCGCCGATAACGGTGATCTTGCGGCAAATCTGCCACAGAGACCACCATTAACATTTACAGGACCGGCGCCTGAAGAGATGGATACCTCGGTTGTGGAAGCAGCTGCTGCCATTACCAAGATATCCCTCTTCGAAAAGAGGACTATATAGTCGTGCGCAGGTCCTTAAGTGGTTAAACTGCCACGACTTGAAAGTCACGTGGCTTGCGGTAAAACTTCCTGGCAATTTGCTAGTGACATCAGTGCAACTCTGACTTTCAGGGAATGCCTGGGTAATCTCCCTGTAATGTCGGATCAAAATCACAATAATATAGATGAGGATCAGACTTGGAGAAGACTTCCATTAAAGTCTATGGTCGGATAGAAGTCGCCTTGACTTAGTACAAGAACCTTTAAGGTTAGAGTGACTCCAGTAGTGCCAATTAAGACTCATTGACTAACATGGGATTTCATGTGACTCAAGTTGCGGCAGTGTAAACTGTGCCTTAAAGTTTAAAAAAATAAAAATAAGTTAGTGACCCGCCTCCTGTGATCGCACCACACATGAGGTATTTCCGCTAATGTCAGAGCAAGAGAAATAATTTTACATCTCAATGCTTATGGAGATTCAGGTACCGCAGTTTGGCACCATTCCACAGACATACGGAATTTTAAAGGAAGACCTGTTGGTTATCCATTTACCCAGCGAAACATCTTTAGTAAGTTTTAGTGAACACAATATATATATATTTTTTTTTAAACAGTGTTGTTCCAAACAATCTATCCAAAATCTCAGTCAACACAAAGTTGATAAAATCCAACTAACATTAACAAGATTGTACCTGGTACCAATGAGAACTGCGAAAAACACCCGCTGGCCTCAACCAACTGTTTTAGGCAATGTAGCCAACTTGGGACCATGTACCACATTTGGTGGCAATGCCCCAAAGTACTCAGGTTTTTTATTCCAAAAATTAACCCCTGAGGTCCAAAAGAACGCTAAGCAGTTGATTTTGTAAATGACTTTAGCGGCCAGGATAACGATAGCGAAACATTGGAAGCAGCCTGTGGTACCGCTTGAATACATAAAAAGCAAGCTTAACTGAATTATGGTTAAAAGGCTCACCTGTACCCTCCATAAACACGTGAAATATGGTAAGACATGGGGATTCATGGATCAGATATCTATTGACTAGGGAGTTTGGAGGCCCTCCTCACTGTGACAATATGGGCAATTTCTCTTTTCTAATTCCTCACTTTTTTCTGCGCTATGCTCTCCTTTATCCCGCATGGCCTGATAAAGTTCCCCCTTCTTCGTTTTTTTACGTCAATGGATACTTATTTAACCTATTTGGAACCACGATAGGCCAAGTCTCCACTATTTTCACCAGTATGATGGTTACTGCTTCCTGTGCCCTTCAATTCACCAACAATCTATGATGGGGAGACTGAGCTGGAACATTGGTTCTATGTCGTCATAACTTTTGATTTACCTTGCTTATAATGGTTTTGAAATACCGTATATATACTCGAGTATAGGCCGAGTTTTTCAGCACATTTTTTGTGCTGAAAATGCCCCCCCCCCCCCGGCTTATACTCGAGTCACCTTTTTGTGCCTAATCTCCCGGACTTTGAGTACCCGGTACTGGCCGGCCATAAGTTCCCTGGACCCCAAGCTTGGCACACATGTAGCCCCACTCTTCCTCTATAAGTGTGCAAAGTTTGTTGCAAGGGGGACCTACGGCGGAGGAGCACCGATTTTTCAAATCCGGGCACCCCTTCCATAGACACCCATGTTAAACTGTCATTTCTCCAGTGACTTTGGGGACCCGATACCAGCCGGTCTTGGGTCCCCTGGATCAAAAACTTGGCACACATGTAGCTCCATTTCTCCTCTACAAGTGTGCAAAGTTTGTTGTCTGGGGGACCTACAGCTGGGGAGCACCAATTTTTCAAAGCCGGGCACCCCTTCCATAGACTCCCATGTTAAACGTCAGTTTAGGCATGGGCACAGTGAGGCATGGACATGGACACAGTGAGGCAAAGTGAGGTATGCACATGGACACCCTAGGCTTATACTTGAGTCAATAAAGTTTTCCCTTTTTTGTGGTAAAATTAGGTTACTCGGCTTATATTCGGGTCAGCTTATACTCAAGTATATACGGTAGGTCTTCAACTACATGTTTGGAAACCATTTGTAGTGATCTTTTTAATTGAAACACTGTTTCTACTTAAAATGGTTGACTACAGGACTACTTAATATTTATTGAAATAAAAAATTACAGGATAAAAAAATTGCAACAGCCACCATTTTAACCTACAGGGTCTCTGCTTAAAAAAAAATACACACAATGTTTGGTGGTTCCAAGTACTTTTCTAGCAAAAAGATGTTAATTTTTTTACAAGAATGAGAGAAATGTCTACAGGACTAACAGGTTAAACTTTAGCCTTATATTTAAAGTTACCATGATACACCACCAAAAAAACCTGCAAAATAAAAATCTCCTACTCCTGGCTTGACTGGCGTGGCAATACCACGTGTGCATGTTTTTTTTTCCTCTTTGCACCCGTAGCAGGGTCAAGATGCAATAGTATTTTTTTTGGTCCTACCTAAAGACAAACTGAATAGAATTTTTTTTCTCTTACCCAAAACACTGACCTTAACACTGCACTGGTTCTGGGCTCCTTTCCCCTGTCAAGTGTCCACCATAGCAAGCCACTTGCCATGAGGGCACTCCTGTGGGCTCGCTCATGAGTCTGCTCTGGAGGTCCATAGACACACAAAGCATTTTTTAAATTCATATCCATGTCTGTTTTAGGTAGGATAAAAAAGAAAGAAAAAAAAAAAAGAAAAAATGTGCACTATTGTTCCTGGGGTGTAGCAGGACAATTTATTTTTAGTTGTTTTTTGGGGGTAGCTTATGATAGTAGCAAGAAAGATACATACATTTTATGCCAGTTGTGATTTAAAAACAAAAAACACATTTGGGGGAGAAACGAGACCAGACAAATTCCATGACAGGCCACTATAAACGAATATGGGACTTCGCACTATCCAAACTGAACGTCCCCCTCCTTAATGACTACACACCACTGTGGTACAATAAGACACTACAACACTTTTTTGATTTTCAAGATGCATACCTCTGGATCAAACAGGGAATTTTTTACATACATCACCTTATAGCAAATGGATCAATAAAATCATTTGACACACTAAAAACGGAATTTGCATTACACGACCGCATGCTATTCAGGTATACTCAACTGAGACATGTGACTCAGGCACAGTTCCCGCAGTCTCTTCAGACACCTACCCCTAATCCTATTATTGCCGTGGTTAAAGGAAAAGACGCCAAAAAAATTATTTCTTGCTTTTACAGCATGCTCGGCGCACTAAAATAGCATATGGATTGAAATCTAGATGGGAAAGAGATTTGGGTCCACTTGAGGATGAGGAGTGGGAGGAGGCTCTGGAGAATAGCAAGCAAGTGTCCCCTAAGCTTTCAGATAGGCTGTCTCAATTATATTGTACTACATCGCTCCTACCTCACCCCACTTAGGGTAGCTAAATACAAAAATGATCAAACTACCACCTGTCCCATGTGCAATACGGCCAATGGCACCTTCTACCATCTCATTTGGGCCTGCTCAAAATCACAGGGATTTTGGCAACAGTTAGTGACGTTCCTTCATGACAACATGGGCTCCCCGTTGGCATTGGATCCTAAACAATGCCTCCTAGGGATATTTCCAGTCATGATTGATAGGCCCACCAAGACATTCCTCCAGGAGACTTTGTTCTCCGGCAGGAAGATGTTGGCGAAAAGGTGGATGAGGTCTCAACCACCCACCTTTTCAGAATGGATGGCGGATATAAATGCTCCCCTCCCCTTCAAAAAAATCCTTTATATAAATAGGGGTTGTCCGGAGAAGTATTATAAGATATGGGACCGATGGCTCCAGGAATCGGGAACATGTACATGAACCGGTGAAATGGTTAATGGAAATGTGGTATCCTTATTCTTTTGATTATATGGGTGACTAGAATAGAATTTTTCATCCTTTTTGTATGATGTATACCTGTGATTTAGTCTCATGACGTGTACGCACATGTTGTAATTATTATGTACCTGTGAACAATAAAAAACCTTTTTTTGAGTGGAAAAAAAAAAGCAAAAACACATTACAATTTACCACCAAATGAAAGCCCAATTCGTCTTGAAAATAAAAAGGTATAATCCACTTGGATGCAAAAGTCGTTTTGATGACATGTACAGTTTTACTAACACGTCAAAGTTGCAAATTTGTGCTTGGGCATTAACATTTGTTTTACCCTTAGGCAGAAAGGGGTAAATCCAAACCGGTTTGTTACAAAAATGCTAGCCACATTACATTTAACCATTTAGGCTTGCTCACTAAAGGCAATTCCCAATTCATATAATTTTCCACCGATTTGCATACATTAGACTGAAACATTGGTTGCTACAACCGGCTACACATTATTGCTCTTCTCAGCTGGTTCACACCACTGAAATGCTGGGTAAACCTGTACAAAAATGTTGAATTTTAAAGTTTAAAGGCTTCCAAATTTGAGTGTTTAGTAAGCAAATAATTACTTGACTGGCTACCTGCTTTTGTTCTTGGTCACAGAGTACTGGGGTTATAGACAGCCAAGTAACTAGCAAGTTTAGGTCAGCAATGGCAGCCTCCATAATCGCTCTTATTGCAAGATTTTAATCCCATAAAAGCAGAAAATCAGGCACAACAGCTGATTAGAAAGGAAGTCGGTATCAACAAATTTGACTTCATTATTGCAAAGGGCACATACTCAATGCCCTGGAGGCACTAAGGATATTGGCATTCTCAAATTGGACACTGAATAACTAAAAACGGGAGCATCGTTTACTTCAAACTTTGCTAAACAATTACTAAAAGCTCATAACCTGAAAAGCCGTGTAACTCAGACTTAAACAGTTATCACTGTGTTTCTATTGTAAACCAGAGTTCCCGTTGTATCACCCACCTTGTTTGTGGTATAGCTGTCCCAGATGATAAGCTTGCCATCCTGGGAGGCACTAACTAGCAGCCTGTAGAGAAAAGTTGGGAAAACATCAGTTACACAGCACTTTTAACACAAAGGGATTTTATTGCCAATCGTTATAAAACATGGAGCAACTGATCACTAAACAGATCAAATGATTGGCTCCTGATGGTGAAGCTACACAACGCTCCCAGTAGTGACTCGTCACAAGCGCAGCACAGTTCCAACAGGAGCATGTTGTTGCCATTACAAGCCATAAGGAATTACTCTGGGTTCTGATCACTAAACTAAAATGACCGATTTCTAAAATAAAGGAATTTAGTTGCCACTGATATTTGGAGCACAACTGTGCAAAGACTGCCTGTGTAATACACAAAAATGTCAAAATCGGCATTCAAAAGGATAAAAACTGGTGGAGGCAAGACTGAAAAACACTTGTGTGGTACTGATGCGGTTTCGATAGACTTCCAACCCTATTCTTTGATCTGTTCTTTGGAAATTAGGAAAGTATTGGGAATGTAATATCTGAAAGCCATATTGCCACAAAATTGTTTAATGTGCACCGTTTAGAGGGAAAAAAATCAATGCTTTCCTCAAACTTTTCTAGTGCCTACAACTTGCTATATACTAGAATATTGGCAAGCAAACTAAATGAGAGGTGTCGTAGAGGCCTCAAAAATAATTCCCCAGCCAAGGGTGCAAAAACTCTGAAGTTCTGACTCCAGCTAAAGTCAAGAATTTTGGGATTTTGCAGGGTGTACAAAACTCAAAAGCTGTGGCAGTACGACAGAAAAGCTTAGAGTGAACTCTGATGCTTGCTTGTATGAATGTATGTATGTACATGCATGTAGAAGGGAATTACTGAGTACGAGTGAAAGCATGTGGAAATGCAAGTGCGTTTATATAACTGTTGGGAGTAAGAATATACATATTCTAGAGTAAATAAGCATTTAACTGCAAATTGTTCACTTGAGCCCCATGTATAAAAGTATTTAGATAAGGGGGGCCCCAGGTCTGACATCCCCACTTTCAGAGTAGAGTTTCTCAACTTTAATACCACACTCAGTAAAAGTACTTTCCTAATCATTTTATTCGATCTCAATCCCCAAACCTTGTCTAAGCACCAACATGGAGCTTACATAGGGCCAACATCCTTGTGCTCAGATGACAGTGCTCAGGTCTCGCTTTGGCCTGGGTGGTGGTTGCCTGCATCCAAAACCAGGAAAAACAAACCTGAAAGCTTAAGTTCTTACATGACAACCTGACCCTTTGTTATCCAAGTATGTGGGTATGTGTGCACACACACTTGTTACCGTTTCGCCTCCATGAATCCCAGGACCCTCAGAGCACCTTCAACTTCCTTTTGGGCAAGAGGGTGCACTCACCCAGGTCAAAGGAAACGGCACAAGGACCAACACCCTGTCAGCTTGGAGGAGAGGTGTGGCTTGCATGAGCGGTGTGTTTGAATGGACACATCCTTTCAGCAATTGTCTTGGCTGGGAGCCTACACTCAGGGGCATCTCCATAGAATCCTTCACAGGATAAACCACTTGAATGTGGATACAGCTGAGGTGACTGGTTGAAGTAGCAGGAAAGAAGAATGTTCAAACAGGGGAAGCACGTCAGGTAAATCTTTACCTTAGGCAGGTACAATTTACTAGTATCACAGAGTGCCTCATGATTTGTACGTTATCTGTTCTTGACCCGTTTGCATGCCTTTATAAGTAGGTATGGAATCCCAGAAATTTGTGAGAAAACAGCCAACAGCTAGTTTTGAAGAGTATGCTTCAACAATGGCTGCTGTCACATTCTATAGCTGCACTCACCTGGAATCTGTGCCCCAGTGCATAGCATATATTTTAGCAAGGTGTCCCCTCAGGGTACGTCTAGTGCGCATCTGAATTCGACCTACTGGATCAATATTGGCTGTGATCTAAAATAAAAGAAAAACAAAGCCGTTGAATATACCAAGACTAATGCTTTTTTTAGACTATGTTAGAAGAGTAATGTAAAGCACTGAAATGTTTACCTGAGCCAGAGTGGCATCTGCACATGCTTTCCTGGCATCCTGTAAAATAAGGCCTTACAATTAGGAATCAGTAAATTTAAATTCAAGACAATACATTAGATTACAGAAAATCTGGTTCCTCTGTAAAAACAAAAAACAGCATCCAATAACACTGCAAGATAATACCAAGATGAAAGTATTTTTAAAGGGGCGGGGACCAATGTAGTGTGTCGCCCCCCCCCCCCCAAAATCATACTTGCCTAGGTGGATGCAGCATCAGACCAATGCTGCATCTGTCGACACCCATAAACACTGAGAACTGAGCGATCCAACGCCATCGATCGTTCGGTTCTCACAGCTCCGAGCCGAGAGCTGGTGACTGTCAGACACAGGTCGGCCCCCTCGCTCACTGGCACGATGGGCTGTGGAGGGGCAGGGGTGGTTGGCTCAGGCTCTCTCGCTGAGAGGCCGAGTGTCTGTCCAGGGATCTCGCGGATCCCGGCTCTGGTCGTGAGGACAGTGCCTGGACAGACTTCTGTGACAGAGTGGACTTCAGCCCGCTCTCTGCTGAAAATGGGTCACAGGAGTAAAACGAACTGCACTCATGTGATCCATAGGAGAAGTACAGTCAGCCAAACAAGCTTTGGCTGTATTTTACCTTTAAGCAGGACCCACGTTGGTGCCTTCCAGCAGTTGTTGACCGATGTCAAAACAAAATGCTTTTCTCACCCTGCAAAGCAGCTTAGACAATTTTTTTTTCTAAAATGAGGTTTTACTAAATTGCTCTGAAAATTGTATTGTATAGGGTAGCCCAGAATCTCATATTCTGGGGTCCCCTGCCAGTGTTATAGGCTCCTATTCTCAGTGCACCACCATAGGAAGCCAATATCTATGGGGGCACACCTGTAGGCTCGCACCCGAGTCAGGTTGTGTGCTTCTATAGAGACAGAGCGTGGCTCAGCCCCTCCCCTGCTACCTCATCACAGGATTTGATAGTATGAGATGCTCTCACTGAGTGCTGTAAAAAGAGACCAGCAGCACTGCTGAGCTCTGAAATGTGTAAGGGGGGCGATGCACCAGGGACATTTCTTACCTTAATGTAGGAGATGCTTTAAGGTAAAATGTTGTGCCTTTAGAACCACTTTCATGCTACATTAGACCTAATCAGCAACATCCATCTATGCCAATTTAAAGGTAATGTATAATATGAAAGCTGACCGTTCATGATTCCTGGGCTATGTAGTAAAAAAACCTGTGTTTTTTCCCTTCCACATGTAGTTGGCTGCAGACATTTTCTTTAAGACATGGTGTCAAAGGTTCAGAAACTGACAGGGGACATATTACACTAATTTTTTTTTTTTTTTTTTTTGCACAACACAATGGAAAGCACAGAATACAGCTGCATTTTACAGCTTTAAATGCCAAATTCAAGGCTTAGGACCAGCCCTGCGCAGAAATATGTCGTCTACCAAAGGAACAATGGAATTTCAGAGGTGAACCGTAAAACCTACTAGAAAGCCTGAAAGCGATTGGTGACCCAGCAAGCGCAGATAAAGTTACACAGCACAGGCTTCAGGAGGAACACTCCTACTGGCCTTATATGGAGTGGTGTCTGCTCAGAGGAAAGGCATTACACAATGCAAGATTTAAAAAAAAAAAAAAAAAAAAAGTACCCCAAGTAAGCTTTCTGACTTTGGCCCAGCTGCTGGAGCTATAAAGTGTTTGTAAAGGCCAATTTTAAATAAAACAAGTTTATATTTACTCGTTCTGTGCAATAGTTTTGCACAGAGCAGCCCTGATCCTCCTCACACAGAAATATCACAAAGTCTCTGCCACCCGTGTGGTGCGAAGCAATGGACAGCCTTCTGCACAGAAAAGAGCGTGTATGCAGTACTTTTCCCAGTGCACTATACCAACACCGTAGCATGAACTGGGCCCTTAGGAGGGGAGACATTTTTGCCTTGTCCATGCGATGACTGCAATGGAATAGCCGTGCAATGCAGTCCCATCGCATCTGGCGTGAATATACCCTTAAGGCGAAGAAAATAAAAAAATAAAACCAAACACCTTTACAGCCACTTTAAGGAACGGAGCACACCTACTGCAATGACCTGCATTTTAATGCACTGAATACAGGTCAACACAAGGACACATAGAAAACAATTGTTGTCTAGATGTCCTGTTTACAAAACGCTGTTATGTGCAGTTCAGTGCATTGCGT